>JAPZPC010000119.1:0-53147 GCA_037952705.1 Haplographium delicatum
TATTAATGTTTAAAGTTTAATGCCAAGGAAAATTGATTCGGGTACTGATATGATCCGGGTCCTGATAAACCACGTTAGACCAATTGAAGGTCTTTAAAAGGGTTTTTTGAAATTTTATTGGGTACGAAACACTGTGGCTAGTATGCTAGTAATGTCTCACCGATTGAAGGGATAGAAACTTGAGTGACGGCCCAGGAATAACCAGATAGCGTCATTATCTTGAACTCGAAATCTTTTTGATGTCAAATTTTACTGTACAAAATAAGATGGCCCATGACTGATAATCGGTCCTTGTCCTTCGTCTGGGTTGGAAGTTCCCCTACAGAACTTGCCGCACGGTCCTAGCTAGACTCAGTAGCCGATGCACAAGGTTGCAGTCACCAAGTAAGAAAAGTCGCAGAATATCACCACTTCAGATCTCACCTCAGACCTGCTCTCTTATCTCCTCTCTTATAGTATCACCACTATTACTACAACCACCGATCGCCAGATCAATCATCTACCATGGCCCCCTCAGCGTTTACTCTCCCCCGCTTTTACACCGCTTTTTTCCTCTTCATCGAGCCCATCTCTGCCCTGGTCGGCAGCTACTTTGCACTCTTCCTCCCACACGCCTACCTGACGCTGACAGACGCCTCGTCCTCCCCCACCAGTGCGAGCACCATTCCCCTCGCAACAAACGTGGTGCTGGCACAGCTAGGGAACATGTATCTGCTATTCGCGATCAACGAGGCCCTAGTCCTGCGTGCCTCGTCCGACCTCCGCGTTTGGCGGACGGTGCTGCTGGGACTGCTCTTGGCAGACTTCGGCCACCTCTACAGTGTCCACAGCTTGGGCCCGGAGATCTACTGGAACGTGTTGGCCTGGAATAGCATGGCCTGGGGAAACGTGGGGTTTGTCTATGCCGGCGCCACCATGAGGTTGTTGTTCCTGGCCGGTGTGGGCTTAGATTCGAAGGCCGGCAGGGTCGCCGCTGTTGAGAAAGCTAAAAAGTAAATTATGTACATATTAAATGAAAGCAAGGCGCCATCTTTTTGAAATATATACACGTGCGCACACATGCTAGGTGTAGCACATACTGAGACGTAGATTCTCGGCGAAGCCAACCCCCCCTATGCACATCTAGATTTCACCCGAAGTAATCCCTCAGCCCATCCCTCAGCCCAAAAAGGAGGAAAAACGACATAAAAAGGAAAGGAGTTTCATTTTCATTCCTTCTCCTGTTGCTGGATCACTCTACCATGTAAAAGGAAGTTTCAAAAGAGGAAAAAGATCAACAACGGTCCGAGCACGTCTCTTTGTCTCTTTTTTTCCTTTTTCGGTTTTCCATACAGTGCGGTATTTCCTCCTTTTGCTTGATTCGCGCAGACTTGTTGCCTACTGATTTATTTGTATTGTCGTCGGAAAAACCTACAGATACCCCACCAAACCCCCCCCTATATTTTCTAATCAATTTAGCCGAGAAACGACATCGGACCCGAACCGAGCGGTGGCGGATGCAGTGGAGGTCTCTCACATGTGCAGGTCCATGTATGTGCCTACTTCAATGTATAACGAAGGCTATATATGTATGCATCTACCCCACTATAGGTAGCTGAGATATATAGAATCAGGTCATGTATATAGATGCGTCTTCGTCACAAATTGCTCCGCACAGGTCTCTTCGGGAGGGCTCGGCAGCTCACGTCTTCGGTGCGGCAAGTCCGGACTGACTAGTTGATGTAGATCTTCGGAGACAAGCCTGGATCGGGGACATGAGATTCTTTTTTTTTTCTGTTCGGGATATTGAGGAATGTGTTTTGCCTTCCTCACTGGGTTCGTATTCACCTACTTACTTACTTGACTATTCTGCTTGCTTACCTAGCCTGCGGAAGCGGAATCTTAGCGTTCCCTCCGACCATCGGTTCATATTGTTTGATTTTATGATTCATTCGATGAGAGAAAGCGATTTCGGGGGGGATGTATAGTGTTGTACGTAGGCAGAATTTTAAGAAGTGAGAAAGTAAATGAGTGTCCTTGCGGAGGATGGTATACTACGGATTTTGAACGAGGTGGAGAGGGTTGTCACTCGTTGGCTGTTGAGTTGGATAGTCTTCATCTTTTTCATTCTTCTATTCTCAAAAATGCTGGAAAGCAAGTGCTTTGAAAATTGATTCAATTTTCATCTTTCTTCGAAAATCGTTTATTGACTACCTCAATTTTATTTTCAATTATTTTCCTAGCGTTCTGCTATGCATTTTAGAATCTTGGAATTAGAAGGGCAAAACGATCTTCCAAATATCAAAGTTACACTTCCAAATTTTAAATTCCAACCTCTCGGAACTTTCCAGCAATATTATTCACCACTTCTTCGCCGGACAAACCAAACTCTCGAAGTTTAGCGTCGAGCCATTTCACATCTTCCACGCTGGTACCTGCACCTGCCCAGTGACCCCATATGCTAGGGAAGGGCTCCATTTTGCCCACCCCCTCTTTCATATTTGCTACCTCGATTTCCGAGTCCTCGGGTCTGTGCAAGATAATTCTGTTAGACAGATTTGATGCCAGTAAAAGGATGTGATTGATGCTCACGGGAAATATAAATCTGTTTTTCCAGGGAGCACGAATGTCTTTGCTTTTATGGCCTGCATCGCTGCTCTGAAATTACCGTTATAAGGCTCTTGATTTGAGACATCTGCCGACTGCCAGGTGTATAACATGACAAGCAAATTCTCGGGGTCTAGTTATATGTTGATAATGATCATCTCATAATTTTGCTCTTGACGTACCTTTTCCAAGAGCCCACTTTTCCCAAAATCTCACCATAAAATCCTCCAGGTCCTTATACTTAAGATCCTTCTCATACAACTTTTCTCTATAAAATGCCTGGCTGAATCCCCAACCGGCATAGACTCTCCCAAAGGCTTTCAGACCCACTGTGGCCTCTTCCTCTGTCCATGTGCGGTACTCTTCTCCCCGCGGAAGTATTCCGTCATTGCAAGAGCCGCCAGATGAGTTCTTCCTCGCAGCCAATAAGGCAGCTTTCACTCCCTCGAGAAACACCTGGTTGTGCAGGGAGGTTTTTGCGGAGCCGCAAAACGGAACACAGATATCCATAAATTCCGGATAGCTGGTGGCCCATTCATATGACTGTCCGCCGCCCAGTGACCAACCTAGGACGGCACGGGCGTGCTTGATCTTTAGGTGTTGCGTCACAAGAGTATGCTGTGCTCTGACGTTATCATAGACTGTGACTTTGGGAAAGGGCTTGATATCCGAGTTTGATGGCGAAGTCGATTGGCCGTTCCCAAACAGCGCAGTGATGATTATAAAATATTTTCGAGGATTTAGTGTATGCTCTTCTCCGATGAGCCACTCATTGTCCGCGATACCTTAAGTTGTGTTTTTTTAAGCCCGAGTTTACCCAAAAGGAAAATCACACTCACTGCCTGAAAACCACGAGGGGTAGATGATGACCGGTGACTTGGGGTCTCCAAATGTTTTGTACGAAATCTGAGCATTGGGGATGGACTGGCCGGACTGGAGTTTCCAATCTCCGAGCTTGTAACTTTTCACGCCTGCCATGCTAGAGATTGGATTGGATGTAAGGTGTCCGTCTGAAATTTTGGGCTTTGTTGTTAAGGAGTGAGAAATTTTAGTAATCTCGGTGGATCTATATTACACAGTCCGTGTGACCTTAGGAAGCCGGTGTTGATTTGTATCAGCTCCTAATTCGTCATATGATAAGGGGAGGTACATTCGAGATGGGCGAGATCAGTATGTATGTTAGATCTTAAAAAAGAGAAATGGCCTATGAGATATGAATAATAACGACCATTTAAAACCTATTGTTGCCTCTTCTTGTAAAAACACCTGCCTATTTTACTTTCTTAACTTGCTAAGTGTGCTCGGTGGCTTATCGGGTGATAAGGAGTTATCAGAATAGCGGGGTCCAACGGCGGGTCCGGCTGGCGACGGTTTTAACTCGTAACCTTGGCCGGAATATGCAGGAATTACATCGATATCGAACATTACCGCGATGCCATTGATAAGTACTAATAACAACACCAATATAAGGTGAGATTACCTCAATTGATTGTGGCTTTTGCTTATAGAGAAACGGATTGCTTTTTCTGTTCACCCACCATCACTTGTCTCTTCCAGCCCACCTTCGGGCCTTTTCACAATCAACAACGGTCAATATGCCTCGAGAGAACGCCGAGAAGCTCATCCAGCGCAATCCTCATCCAGACTTCAAGAAGGTCGAGAGGGAAAGAAAACCATGGGATGAGTCTCAACAGTGGAATATTAAACGGACCGTTAATCCAGATTGGAAACTCGGCGATGGGGCGAACGACGGTGGCGCCTCTCTGAAATTCTCGCACGTCGAGATTGACCCTTATGAGAAAGGCCGTCCCTCTGTTTTCAACTACAAGCTTTTGATCTCCAGCATCATTCCACGGCCCATTGCGTTCATGAGCACAAGGTCAAAGGATGGAAGCAGTACCAATCTTGCGCCTTTCAGCTTCTTCCAAATTCTCAACCATGATCCTCCTATCTTCACGGTCGGGTTCGCTTGCAATTTTGCGAATCCCAAGGACTCGTTGAAGAACTTGATGGAGAGCGGAGAGTGCTGTATCAACATCATCTCGGAACATTTCGTCGAGGCGGCAAACTCGGCTTCAGTGAACGCACCGTACGGCGTTAGTGAGTGGAGCCTTTCTGGTTTGACACCTGCGCCCTGCAAGATTGTCAAGGCCAGTAGGGTCAAGGAGGCTGTTTTCTCCATTGAGGGGAAGTTGGATTTTACAAAGGAGTACGAGAGTAGGTCAACTCCTGGAAAGAAGACTAGCGTGGTTGCTCTCATCGAAGGAGTATATTTCTGGGCTAGGGAAGATGCTATTAATGCCGACAAGAACTTGCTTGATCCTGCGGTGAGTTATTTTTTGCTCTTCGAAAGAGATCTCAGACGACTGACTTCTTTGGAAAGATTTTGAAACCGATGAGCAGACTTGGAGGTATTACCTACGGCAGAAATACAGAAGGGGTCGAAATGTTACGGCCTGATTATGAAGCGTTGGTTGAGAAGGACGAAGAAGCTCAGAAACTTGTAAAACCAAAGCTAGATGGTCAGTAAATTATTCGTGGCAGTTGAAAAGAACACAGCCAAGATGCTTGAGAGCCACACTTACATGGCTAGCAAAAGATTTCGAGACACAGTTTATAGAGGAGTCTAGATATAAATTATAGAATATTCAAGCGGAAGTTGAGAAGTACAATTGCAATGACGGAGCATGGGAAGACGCTCAATTAACTTCTTGATACCGCATTGTCACTTTTCTTATACTGTCGTCCTGTCGATCAATCTGGATGAAGGTTGTCTCTATACCTTTAAGGCAAATATCTATATGAAGGTATTGTTAAGTACCTTGAGGTTTTCACTCCTCTGACTCAGCCTGACCAAATGTACAATCAATCATACAAGGGTGGGGGTTATTGTACAGACACTCAGAGAGTACGACAAACTTGACACTCCCGTAGCATCCAATAAAATTGGTAAATCTGATTTTTCGAAAAATTTCAATTGGCCGACAAGACTCCTAGGGGAGACCCTGTTTTACAAAGTCGCCAGGGGAAACTGGTTCTGAATTGCTCTGTTCAGCCGAGGCTCGGTAGAGCTGTCGAGGGGTAGCCGCGCTACGAGACCTCAGCGGGCGAATCATCTGACAAAGCTTACTTCTCTATAATGTATCTCTCCCCAAACTTTTGGCTCTGTATTTTTTTCCTCTAAAGGCTTTTGAACATTTTCCAAATTGTTGTTCTAAAGCTTACACATACCGTTTTTCCGTCATGTCCAAATACGACACCGAGCTTCTTGACTTCACCAACATCTTCTCCTTGAAAGGGAAAGTAGTTGTGGTAACAGGCGGAAGCAGAGGATTAGGTATACACCCCATTGGATATGAATTGGACTGAAACAAGCTGATTTGAACAATCCAGGTCTTCACGCAGCATCTGGGTTAGTAGCTGTTCCGAAACCCAGTTCTCAAAGCTACTGCATCTAACACAAACATTTAAACTACTAGATTTCTCCAAGCAGGCGCTTCCAAAGTCTACATCACCTCCCGAAAAGCCGCGGCGTGCGAAGCAGCCGTAAAGACCCTCAATGCCCTCCCCAACCTCGCGCCGGGCGCGAAAGCAATCTCGGTCCCGGCCGATAGCTCCAAGATCGAGGGGGTAGAACACTTGGTGAAGGAGGTAGCGAAGACGACGGATCATGTAGATATCTTGTTTGCAAACGCGGGCGCTACGTGGGGCGAGCCATTCGATACGCATCCCGATTCGGCGTTTGCGAAAGTCATGGATTTAAACGTGAAGAGTGTTTTTAATACAATCAGACTGTGAGTTGCAATAGATTCCGGAAGGAGGAGGCGGGGTGTGTTAACCTGAGTACCCATTAGGTTTGCGCCGATGTTACAAAAGAATGGCAGTGTGGAGGACCCGTCCAGGGTTATCATCACCGCTTCGGTTGCTGGAATCGGCGTCGGGAGTTTGGGGAAGAATGCCACTTTTGGATACTCGGCATCCAAAGCTGCGGTGATCCATCTTGCGAGGAATCTGGCGGTCGAACTCGGCCCAAGACATATTTTGGTCAATTCCATCGCCCCCGGCTTCTTTCCTAGCAAGATGGCTTCAGAACTGATCAAGATGACTGGCGGTATAGAGGCGGCGGCAAAGAGAAATCCTAATCTGAGATTAGGTAAACCAGAGGATATTGCGGGTTTGGTGGTGTTTTTGAGTAGTAGAGCAAGTTCGCATATTAACGGAGCTACCATTACTGTTGATGGTGGCGAGGTGTGGAATAGGAAGGGTGTGGAGGAGACGCCAGAAACTAAGCCAAAACTATAGGGATTACATGATTTACCGGTCCGATATGTTATGAACGATATAAGTTTATCATATTGTTTAAGTAATCTCTTAGATAGATTTGAAAGCCGCTATACAGTTAGCTGTGATATGAATAAACCGTGTTCGTCTACAGGGACATCTTTCATCGTTTTCTAGCTACCCAGTGAGAAGCTTTATAAATATTCTGTAGCATGCTCTCAGGGTCCTGCATGTAGGGCGCAATTATCCCAGACTCTTTTTTCTCTACTGTGAACCCAAGTTTATCCACTAGTGCAATAACTTCGTCATCTGTCAATTCTACAGCCCCTGGATCTGCTATTCCTGTGTTCCGTGTTAGGTCATGCTTTTATCTTTACAATTCAGACAGACATACCTTGCCCTTCAAGGTCTGTTGGGCCTTTTTTATCTTTTCCACCGGGAGCATTATTCTCAAAGTGCCAGAGAAGCGGGCCGATATTGACCAGTAGCCCACCAGGGCGCAGACAGTTCCGTATTGCCTCTATGTAACGAATAATGTTTGGTGCGGTATCAAGAAAAAAGACAGTTGCGACCGCATCGAAAGTGTCTTTGTGTGCCACATCTCCATATAACAGCAAGAAGTCCGAAGCACTCATACTCATCTCGCCAGCATTCTCGGCACTATTCAAGACAGTTCCCGGGTGGATATGTGGCACCTGGACTGATTTAAGATGATTGCCGCGGTTTCCATGATTCGAGAATGAATGTACCCAGGGAAATAAGACATGTGCATTAGATGTAGGGCAGTGGTTGAGAATATATGAGCTGGCTAGAAGCTGGTGATAGCTGATCTCATTTCCCTCCGTGTCAAAACCATCACAACAGAGGTCAAATACAAGCCGGCCAAGTCCGGCCCCTGGGACGAGGACACGCATTCGCGAACTAGATCGAGACAACTTTTCTGCCTGAAGTGCCTTTATAACTGGACTATAGCACGCCTCTCGCTCGTTGGAACCTTCATCAGACCAATCTCGATAGAATTGCCGAAGAGTGCTTCTTGCTTTCTCAAGATCCGTGGAGGAGGCTTTACCTTTCCAATCATTTAGTTGGCCATCATTCATAGCAAAAGACCTAAGCCCAGCGTGAAAAATGGCAAGGGATAATTCTGTATTCTTGTCGATCGCATCGTCAACTGAATTGAGAGTATCTAGAAATGAGAACGGAGGAGCCGCTAAAAGTTCCCAGTGGGCTCGAGGAAGGGCATAAAATGCTTGCCTTCGCAGATGTGTTGTGTTGAAGTGAGCAGTTTTTGCATATTGACTACGGGTTATCAGTAAGAACCAAGCCCCAATATGTACATATATATTTATATACATATATGTTGTACAAAAAGCAGCCTTTGAAAACATAATATAATTGTGCAAATTAGTTAAATTAATCACCTGACTGTTTCGAACAGATGGTGACATTATCGTATTCTCGGCCACCAACTAGGTGAACAAATAAAGGAGTTATGGCCATGTATATAATTTTAGATGCTGTTGCCGTATTCCAACCGGGTAGAGAACGTCTTGAACTTACTAAAAGGAGTCCAACGCGGCAAAGAGAACCTTTTGTTCATCAGGATCTCCATAGGTCTCCTTGTTCCCCTCCCACTCAACCGCCGACATTCTGCCTTCTAATTTTAACCCCCTTCAGGTTATTTGCATTTGGATATAAATTAAGGAATGAAGTGGGAATGCTCTGAAAGTGGATGTTTGTCTGGTCTGAATGTCTCGCTTAGTCATATCTGGGGAAAGTACTAGCGTGGCCTGCCACCATTGTCCCTCAACTTCGAAGAACAAACTTCAACTCTCTTGGACATTGCAGCTCGAGCCCAGCCATCCGACATTGCAACCTGTTTCACCATTAGCATGGCGACACCGGGTGCAAAGCCGTTGGGCGTGACAGCTCCCCTTTCAACCAATCTTCCTTCCGAAGCAGAAAACCAAGCTAGCAATGCCCTCATCGAAGAGTTGAAGAGGCAGAATAACTACGAAAGCGCCGCCGAAACACAGAAGAGGTTCGTCATGGCATCTCTCAATCTTGAAATTCCTGGCAGTGATGCATTTTATCCATGAATATCAGATATGGAGCTATTCACTGATGGGCCCTTTATTTTAGAGCACAAGTCCTACAGTCACTTCAGGCCGTCACCGAAGAATTCGTCAGACAAGTTAGCAGAGCGCAAGGACTCCCAGAAAGCATCGTAAAGTCTGCGGGTGGAAAGATAGTAACCTTTGGCAGCTTTAAGCTCGGTGTCATTGGGCCTGGTTCAGATATTGATACACTAGTTGTCGCTCCAAGAAACATCACTGCTGAGGATTTCTTCAGCACCTTCCCTGAGATTCTGCAGAGAATGGCCCCCCCCGGTTCAATAACTGAACTTATACTGAAACCGGAGGCGTTTGCCCCCCTGATAACACTGAAATACTTGGGTATCGACATTGATTTGCAGTTCGGCAAGGTCGCTATTAGCCAGGTTCCCAAAGATCTTTCATTACTAGATCAAAATATGTTAAGGGGCCTCAATGAGCAAGAGGTTCGTTCATTGAACGGCGTTCGGGTAGCAGACGAAATTCTAAACTTGATTCCACAACAAGCGGTTTTTCGAACTGCACTCCGGGCAATCAAACTTTGGAGCACCAGGCGTGCGATAGCTGGAAATATTTATGGATTTCCTGGTGGTGTAGCCTGGGCTATTCTCGTTGCCCGTGTTTGCCAACTATATCCAAAAGCCACAAGTTCGACAGTTGTTATGAAGTTCTTCCGTATAATAGAAAAATGGCAATGGCCGATGCCAGTCCTGCTTAAGAACATAGAGTCAGGAGCATTGCCTTTAAAAGTGTGGAATCCTAAGGTATGCCAATTTTTTATCCATGTACGAATTGAGCTAACTTCTCATTAGCTCTACCCTGGCGATAGAAATCATCTCATGCCAATCATCACACCGGCGTATCCTTCCATGTGCACAACGCACAATCTCTCAAAGTCCACCAAGGCAATCGTACATATGGAGCTCAAGCGGGGGGGGAATATTACAGACCAGATCATGATAGGCAAAGCCCAATGGAAGGACTTGTTTGCAAAGCACACTTTTTTCACTGCTGGCTATAAATATTACCTCGCAGTCATATCAGCCAGCACAACAGAAGAGGCTCAGCTTATATGGTCTGGCTTTGTTGAATCCAAGGTTCGACTCCTTGTCACGAAGGTCGAAGATCACCCATCCATCGCGTTGGTCCATCCGTTCAATAAGGGCTTCACCCGGACTCATAGGTGCCGAACTGATGAAGAGGTTGATAAAGCCAAGAGTGGAAGTCTTGAATTTCAAGCTAAAGATATTGCCACGACCACAACTGGCCATGGTCTTGCTGTGGAGGCCGCGTCCAAGGATGGCACTGCCAACGGAGATCAAACCACTACAGATGGAGTGAATACCACAATGGTTTATACCACGACACATTATATCGGGCTGGAGTTGAAAGAAGGTGAGTACTTCTCTGCTACTAGTTCGTGAACTCTGAATACCTCAGCTTTGCCACGCGGTAACAAGGAGCTCCCAGGACTCCACGAGGGAATCTGTTGGAGTCAGCGTGTGCCGCCCACCTGCTAATATAATTAGGTGCCAAATCCCTTGACCTCTCGTGGCAGGTAGATACTTTCAAGGATATCTGTACTGGTTGGGATAGCTATAATCACGAAGTCAGCGCTCTGAGTGTTATCAATACTCGAAAGTAAGTTATCCTATTTGTATACACTGGTCGGCATGGTAGCTTTACATTAACGTCTAAATCTAGTTTTGACCTACCCAACGATGTCTTTGCGGAGGGTGAAGTAAAACCGTCTCGTCCAGCAAAGAAGAAACGTATTGCGAATGAAGTATGTGATTTGCTACCATTCACGACAGATATCGGCTAGACTTTTGCACGGGAGTTGCTCGGGTTGACCCAGCCACTGAAGAATCCATGCCGCTTGTCTTCTAATGCTAACTATTTATAGGACTTAAACAAGGCTCCTGCCAAAAGGAAGCAGGCGTCTGTGGCTGCTGCGGGCTAATTCTGTGCGAAGTCACCAAACTTCCTTGACTCCCTTCCCGCGTTGACCGACATCTAATGGCAGGTCTGACTAGCATCATTTGTGTATAATCATGCATCAGCGAGCACAACTACCACCCGCCGGCAGAATGACTGCATCGACACCAATCATAAAATTACTAACAAAACCATTCTTGTATTCAACAAACCCAAAATTGGCAAAGTGAGACATCTCCTGCCCATGATTTATGCAACGGCGTTTCGTGATAAAAGAATCTGATATACAGGCGTGGATTATACAGTCCCAAGGTACACTGGGTCAGGTTCGTGAGCATTCTAGCGTTCTACTTCATAGATTCCGATGGGCAGCATATAAGGCGACTGGCGAAAAGAGAATCCAGAGCTTGTGTATTTAGCACCAATGTAATTTCATTCAGAGACCACGAGTCTCAGCTATTAGAATTCCTTTGCTATCATAATTTCTCACATCGGAGTCATGCAAAGTCTTGTGACATGTCTTGGAAAAGCGAATGACCTTGAACAGCTGCACTCGTTTAGAATCTGGTGCCTGGCAGGTAGAGGTGCCTTGGTATTTGGAAAGAGAAGGATGATTAAAATCAGAGGTGATTATAAAATAGATCCGGCCCTTAGAATCTAAGAACGTTTCTGGATTTACAGCACCGTTATCATATTGTTTTGTGTTTTTATAGACCTTGTTATATTCTAGCGTTGTGATTTGCGCCTTACGTCAGACTCGGCAAGGGGTTGTGACAAGGTGAATTTCGCCTCCTTCAGCCTCGAATATCGCGCTGATGGCCCCGCGTCTATCTATTCCAACTCTCAGGTCTAGAGGTCCTGGCCATCCCCATCCACATCACCGCCAGAGCCTCTTCCGATATCTATTTCCTCATCCTCGGCAATCTGCGCACCACAAACTTAATAAATTCCGTTTCGAAACCCTCCCGCGCTACAAACAGAGAGCACAGTCGAAAATCTACAACTACCTAGTCAGGCATCACGAGAGGCACAAAGAGAGAAAATTGAAGGGCAAACGTGTTATTGATTTTCTGCGAAACCGAAGCCGTAGAAATTTTGGCCGGAGAGATAAAGACAATGAGGCTCCAGCACAACCTGAGGTGATCATGTCTGACTATGGTGGGAGTGACAGAAGCCTCTATGGGGACGGCCATGAGCGTGGGTCACGGCGGAAAAAGATTGCAGGATATCTAAAAGCTGCAAATGACCTCAGGCAATCCTACCAGCAATCATATTCTGACAAGTGGGGCTCAAGCAACGGGGATTTCGATGATGATCCAGCTGCTATACCTGGAGCGTTTCCACACGCAGCGATTGTTTCGCATGGAGATGAGCAGCTCCTCATGTTTCCTTCCTATGCGAGGAGACATACAAAGGAGCCTCCCAATCCCGATGCTCAGCGAGCTCGAGGGATTGACAGCCAGATTGAGGATGACACCGCGAATGCCGAATATTGGGCTAGGGAATGGCAAAAGTTCGAGGATGATCGGGCTATTGTGGATGTGGATGTTCGAGGCTGGATGTACTCACCGCACAGAGGCCCAATGACCAGAAAGAATAGGCTACTTATTGGCTTGGCTAGACAGTTGAGTGGTATACCAGCACCAAAGGCTCCAAGTAGGGCCCAAAGCCCCGATTCAACTGCATCACTCACAGCACGACACAGAGAACACGAGGAACGGCGAGAGCAGGAAAAAATTGATCTTGAAGCAGCGGAGATTTTGAGGAAGGGGCAAGGCGAAGAAAATGTTGCAGCTCAAGGTGGCTACAGCGAGAGGCCAAAATATGATTCCGACCACGACAGCATTTATAGCAACGGAAATCGATCCAGTCAAGCCCCATCACGAGTATTTGAAGAACCTCTTGGCCCAGGGTATTTACCGAAACGCACTTCTTGGAATCAGCCGTCTGATATGACTTCTGCCGAGCTCGTAGCTGCAAACACGGCTTTAATGGCACGTTTACGACCCTTCTTGACGAACCCAATGGTCTCGAAACCCATTACTCTATTTTTCTATGACGATAAGAACTCGGTTTCACGGACTATTGTGACGGATGAAGCTGGCCACTTCACTATGCGCGCATCTCTGGACTTTGTCCCAACTCACGTTAGAGTGTTAGCATCTGAATATTTATCAACAACTGACGAGGTCAAAATCACGGAGCCTAAGGGAGTGAGCCTTATTAGTGACGTCGATGACACAATCAAGCATTCTTCCATCGCCAGTGGGGCTCGAGAGATCTTCAGAAATACTTTTATTCGTGAGCTCGAGGACCTTACTATCGATGGCGTTAAAGAATGGTACAATGCGTTGTACGACATGGGCGTTAAAATACATTATGTCTCCAACTCTCCATGGCAGCTATTCCCCGTCCTTGCAAACTTTTTTCGATTAGCAGGTCTTCCTCCTGGTTCATATCATCTAAAACAGTACAGTGGGATGCTTCAAGGAATTTTCGAACCTGTTGCCGAGAGAAAGAAAGGAACCCTCGAGAAGATTATGCGAGATTTTCCGGAACGAAAGTTTATTCTTATTGGGGACAGTGGTGAGGCTGATCTAGAGGTCTACACTGATGTGGTACTTGCACACCCGGGAAAGATACTCGCAATATTCATTCGAGATGTAACGACGCCGGAAACTACTGGATTCTTTGACTCAGCCATGGGGCCCCTAAGCGGCGATCGCCGGAGAGGCAGAGATACCCCTTCTAGGACGGCATCTATGGACAGCCGATTAACACTAGCATCTGATATGTCTGACACATCAGATTACCGTCCTTCTCTTCCTCCTCGAATGGTATCTGAAGGATCTCATGAGACAAGTGATGGGCCTACGATGGGAACGTTAATTGAACTTGAGGATGAGCCTCAGCAAATTGACGTTCACGAATCACATCGTCACGTCATGCCCAGATCTGCATCTGCCTTTGAAGCTCTGGATTCACCAAGAAGAAACTCCGGGCCCGAAACTGTTGTTAAAGGCCCACCTCCTCGTCCTTCGAAACCTATGGCATTGCGAGGCGTAAGCACGGCAAACGTTCCATCTGAAATGCCCACTGCTAATAGCCGGGGACCTGCTCCACCACCACCAAAGCCGCGCCGGTCTAACGTCAAAGATGGATCTCAATCTCACCCTTTGTCTCAAGCCCAGAGCTCGTCTGACCTCAAAGCTTCCACTTCCAACGATGGTTATGTTGCAAGTGCTCGGCATCAATTTTCTGCCGCTTACAATGCCCTTCCAGAGGTTAGGTCCTATATTCCTGGAAGTATTTATTCGTCCAACAACCCATCCGAAGTGTCTTTAAACTCCACTTCGGAGAAAGCGCCTCCTCTCCCTCCACGGAAAGCTACCCCGTCTATGGATTCGTTAAGGAAGCCCTCGTCTCGGACGAGTGAATATCCTTCGGACGATGAATCATATACACCGACCAATCCCAATGGGCCCGTGAACAAGAAACTGGATATGTGGAAACGAAGATGGCACCGTGCTAGGGGCATCTTGGACTCGCAAGGAGTGGTACTGAGAAGTTGGAGGGTGGGCGAAGATGTTTGCTTAGAAGCGGTACAGCTGGTTGAGAAAACTTTGAGAGAGATGAGCGTTGAAGGATACGGAAATTCCAGGGGGAAGACCGGTCAAGGCGGTGGGGAAATGAAGGTGAAAGATATGAAATGATGAGTAACGGCTATTAATACACATATATTTCACATGGGCTTCTAGCAACATAGGATTTCCGCGGTAGCGTCAGGTAGATATAAAAGAGGCGTTATGCAGCTTTCGTTTTTCTCCACCTCAACTGTAATAATAATACATATACATTTTACCTACATCAAAATTTGTTTGAGAGCTAAGACTTAATCATTTCTTCCCCTACTTCAAAGCGAGGTTTCACAGCAATGAGACACAGGTTTCAAATGGTCTGCCCATTGAGTAAGTATGCTTCCAAAGCCTCAATTCGATTTCCCTCAGAGTATGCCCTCCCATATTGGATATTAATGTCTAACTAAATGCATATCAGTCATAAACACCGTCCCATCCGCTCCCCGCTCCCGCATTTTCTTTCTGGAACAAAAGTAACATTAACTCGGTAAATTAATTACTCGTCTTATACATATAAACATGAATTTCCCCACCTTGCCCGTGACCTGCGCCATCATTTATCATTCCAACTCGTGAGAGAGGAACTCCTCGCTGATGGGCGCTCCGCTCATGTCCATGCCGCTCTGCCTCGTGTTCGCGGCAACTGGTCGCCTGTTGACCCCGCCCGTGCTCGCCCCGCTCATCTCTTGCACCCCTTCCGGAACGAGCCAGCTTCCCCTGTTATTCCCTCCCAGTTCGCTTACATTAGGGTCGTGAGGGACCGGGCTGTGAGGAGATGGGGGAAGTAAAGTCCCAGACGGGCTGACCGGGGTAGCACTGCTCGGTACCCTTGCGCTGTTCTGGTCCAGCTCGCTGAAGTTGGCTGGCGGGGTGGGGGCGTAGTTGCTTGGTGATTGGGACTGGGGATTTGTGTACGTGGGAGGTGGGGATTGGGAGCCGATATTCATATTATCGTTGTAGGCGTTCACGTCCGGGTTGGTGGGGTGTTGCGGGTAGGCTTCCTGCGCACCGGTCTTCTCGGGATACACCACCGCGGGAGGGATGTAAGCTCCGGCGGGTTTCGGCGTGCCACCGATCTCAGATATGCCTTGGGGCTTATTCCACGCAGCTGCACTGGCAGCGTCGGCTTGCTGCTGCTCAGATGCGGCTTGGGCGGAGGCATCCTGTCTGCGTTTGCGCAGGCAGAACCAGATGAGGAAAGCTACGAAAGCGATCGCTGCTAAACCGCCAACGACACCACCAACAATGGCTCCGACGGGGGCTTTGGATGGGGGGTGTGGGTTAATTACCGGTGCTGAGCTTGCAGAGCTGGTTTGTTGCCCGCTGCCTTGGGTGGGAGAGGATCCTGTGGGAGAGGATCCCGTTGGGGAGGAATCCGTGGGTGTGACATATACGGTCGTAGGGCCTAACGAAAGCTGAGTGGTGCCGCCTCCAGCGAGAATTACATCAGATGAGCTCGCGCCAGAGGAAGATGGGAGGAGATCGACGAAGAGTGAGTATGGTATTGTCGAGCAGTCATAGTTATAGAAGGTGTAGCCGACGTCCACAACGAATCCATAAAATCCGCAGTACGGCTCCTCTTCATTACTAAATTTGAAATTTAGACAAATAGGAATTAAAATGGATTTTTAGAATGGCCAACGTACCAGTAGACCTCACTAACAGGTGGTAATCCAGTCTGAAGGCCATAATCATAACACGCTATTCAAGATCAGAATCAACTTATTGGTGCTGGGTGTCTTCCTCCATAACATACCGGTGATCCAATTATATTTAGTACCGGTCTGACCACAGCCCTCGTAGTAATAGCCAAACGCGCTGGTGAAAAGGCAAGTTGCCGAGCCGGGGCATTCTGGCTGTCCGAAACCTGGAGACCTGTTAGTTCTAGCTAAGAGGAGGGAAAAAACTCCTTTGAAGAGCTAACCAACCTCCGGGTATTGTCCACTCGGTACAAGTATTATATTGTATCGAACTTTCCTCGACCCTCTTCTTCACCAACTCTACGGACGGTGCCTCGGTCGGCTGT
The DNA here is from genome assembly GCA_037952705.1 of Haplographium delicatum. Classification (NCBI taxonomy): domain Eukaryota; kingdom Fungi; phylum Ascomycota; class Leotiomycetes; order Helotiales; family Hyaloscyphaceae; genus Haplographium; species Haplographium delicatum. Next base: position 16,584 of record JAPZPC010000119.1, read on the forward strand.
AAAAACGGTTGGCCATGTCCACCAATTGTCTGCGAAGGTAAGGCAGGTATAACAGCATAGGCAGAAACAGCGGAGAGGAAAGCCGCAAGAGCAGAATATCGCAACGCTGAAGCCATCGCGCCGAAACCAAATTCCGGAAGTGAAGGGTCAAAGGAAAAGGCACTTCAACCTACTCGGGGAGAATCGTATATATGAGCTGGGAGACGGCTGAGAGATACAGCCGTTGAGGTGCTACGCTGCGCTGTACCTAACCTAACCTAACCTAACTTACCTGCTGCCGTGCGACATTATTATTCAAGGTCCCACACCATGGGCTTTTCAAAGGGTTCTTGTCACTTGGTAACCTGGAACTTGGCCCACTCTCCACACCGACCAAGAAACGCCTTTCGATTGACCATGCAGTGCAGGTAAACACGAAGCGTGAGGCTCTCTGGTAGGCGACTTGGCCGGTGATTGGGAGTCGACGGCCCCGAAGGATCAGAAACCTCCAAGCGAACCTATGGGGGACAGGGCGGGCGGCGAAAGGGAAAACCAATCTTGACCCAGTGGAGAGAAAATCGGCTCTGGGCAGGTTTTGCGGTGTTGTGGACAAATGGGCGTGGGGAAAGCTGAAATATCAGAGCGCCACGACGTCCTGAAAGGGGAATCAGTAGCTCCTCGCTAGATGAAGCTGAAAGGGGCGGGGCAAATCAGACGGACTTCGGCCCCCGGCAGAGAGAAATGAGGACGGGAGGCTGGAACCAGACTAAAATAAATACAGGACAGTACAGTACCGGATCGTACTCTCCTGGGAGGAGATTGAGCCGCGAGTTCCAGAATACTGGTGTTCGAAGGGTGGTTTACAGTATTCATGTGTGTGTTTGATATCGGGAGTTCAACAAGTGTGAACTCACTTGCGGTCCAGTCTTACTCAGCATCATATTTAAGATTCGCTTGTTCCCGCGTTTTCGAAAGATCATCGGGGTGCGTCTACCCTATTACCTCTCAGTTACACCTACATTCCACAGTAGGGAATCAGCGTCGATCAGTGCCGACCCCACTCTCGATACACGAGGAGAAAGTGTGACTGCCTTATAGAAGTCTAGACAAGGCAGAAACCGAATATACGGTCGACCTTGAGCATCATCTGATACTTACTTAAGCTATCTAAGGAGGTGCTTTTCCTAAGTTACGAAGGTAAGATGAACTTAGGGACATAGGGACATAGGGACATAGACGGCATGCAAGGCTACATCTACAGTCACGTGATATATCCCTTAAAAGAGTTTCTCCGACTGTAACTTAGCCCCACTACTGAATGATTGCCCGGTTCATTCGGCATCAAAGAACATTAAGGCACTGAGGCACTGAGGCACATTATACATATCTACACTGAATTTCTGCCTTGTATACCGAACCAATTTTAATTCAGATTGACTCACAGGACAATCATTTAGGGAGATGATAGATGGCTATTTCACATCGTTTCACTTTCTACTTTATGCTTCATAATGTTGATATTCTCTATATAGATTTTAGAACATCTTCCAGATCAAGGAACTCCATATAATTCCAAAACTCCGTCGAATCAGGCTCTGGGGTATTCGTCTGGCTCAAACCACGGTCGCTCCCACTCCAGCTACTACAGCTACTATCCTCAGCAAAGGGTTCCTTCCATCTCCACTCCCAAGAACCCTCATCCGAAATTATCAAAGTCACGATTTCACATATTGAGATATCGACCCCGAATTCTTCTATACTGGCTTTCTGTAACGCCCGGTGTTTCTTCTCAATCTCCCGATATTGTAGGACCATCTGCACCCCTTTGTGACTGTCCCACATCCCCTCTCTCCTTTGACACCGAGACAGCAAGTCGACCGCCTCCTTGCGTAGGGCCTCATCTTGGACCCGAAAGGCAGCATAACACAGCGGGCCAACCAGGCCCAATTCCGTGGAGAATGTCAAAGCAGGTTTGCCATTCTTAAAATCTTGTTCACCGGCTGCGATGATGGATCTGGATAGATTGATAATGCTCCTCAACTCTTCGGTAAAGGGTTTAAAGGTGCGGGCGTCGTTTAAAACATCTTCCAGTGATCTTTGATCATCTACGGTAGGTGTTATATCCGCAAGTATCTTTGAGGTTATGGCGTGAAGTTTCAAAATTGCTGCACCGCGGAGCTCTTTGCTGGTCAGAGCGTGAGATTTGGCGTTCATAAATTTTTCAAACGCAAAATTCCACTGGTTTAATTGCGTCACATACTTGGCCATAATGCTGCGATATTCCACCGGCTGGCTACTCAAAGGAAGTTGTTCTGATTGACGTCAGCATTTTCTCTCAAAAAGAACCTTGAAGGCAAACTCTTACCCTGAAACAAATAGAACGTCCTGAAAAGTCCATCGGCTGCTTGATTTAAGCCTGTCCGTGCTTGTTCTAATGTTTGAAATGCCTCCGGCATCTCCATTTCCTTCACGATTATGTTCCCGAGCGAGGCCACCACAGCTCTTCTCTCAGGTGTAGCCTGGGTATCGATAAATAAGATAGCTTGTAGACTCAGCCTTTTAAAAATAGGAGCGATGCAATCCTCTACAATGCTATTTGTGTGACCCGACCGCATTCGATAATCTTGAAGAATCTTCACCCCACTCTGTAAATGTACCATGGCTGACCCAGGTTGGCCACGAAGGGAATCGAACGCTACAAAGAGAATGCAAGACATAAGTGCTGTTATCGGGGCAGGCTGTCCTACACTCAGTGACTTTCTTAGGTGCACCATCGCCTTTGAATATTGAAGCGTTGAGAAACTCTGCTCCGAGCCCTCATCCTGGTCAACTAAGGACTTGTTCATAAAATCTTCATGGAGAGCCCCGATGGCAGTTATTGCATGGCGCAAGGACGGCTCCCCTGTGCTCGCTTGAAGGAGAAGATGGTCCCAGAACGTGCCGGAATAGAAACCAGATAATTCTGGGGCAGTCTGCGTCACGAAGAATTGAAACCCGCGTTTCTCAGCACTGTTTCCTGGCAAATGCGTCGCGATCCGTTGGATTGTGGCCTGGGAGTCTAGAGAATATGCCATAGCCGCCAAAACATCTTGGCCATATCCGTCGCACTTCCGTCCTGTCTTCGTACATCGCTGACAGGCAGGTTTCGCCTCATCGCATTTTATTCTACGAATCCTATTGGCGGGGTCAGTGATGTCAGCTCTAAATGATGCTGATACTTATTTAAACTTAACCTACTTGCATGTTTTACAACCAGTCTTGGTTTTGGGGCCACATCGCCTTCGTTGCGTCGGGACCGTCGTCATGATGGATTGAGGGGGGTTCAGAGTGATAGTAAGAAGAATTGAGGGGAGAGAAAGCGCTTGACAAACATGAAACTAAGAAAGATATATTTCCAGGAGGCCCGATAAGCTCCATTTTGACATAAATTTGTCCCTGATCTTTAAGCTTACGAGAGATATCAGGGGTACGTACGGACGTATTCAATAGACTTGCGTGTTGGGCTGAGCCACAACAAGGCTGATTTATACCTTTTGATGTCCAGAGTCACAAACGTTGTCCAATGGGTGATCAGCCCGCTTGGGCCTTTATCTTACGAACAGCCCAATAAGAGCGTCAGGAAGCGGATTATATAATATTAAGGGTTAAGTACGGGCGTAATGACGAGGAAAAGGTTGTCGAGGGCGTAACAATAATTGGGTTTCTTCTTTATATCTGATCTCACATCGCACATGTTAGAATCATATTCCAAATACGATCAATAAATGCATTAGAACTTCGGTCATGCCGGTATTCGTGGATGGTTTTCCCTCCGACAACCCTAACTATTTACAGTGAAGCAATGTGCCTCAAAACGTAATACAAATCCAATGTGCGACTCACCAACACATTGCTCATCATACAGACTCAAGTTAGAATAGCAGTACAGCCCAACAACGCCATCATAAAATTATCATTTACGAGTGGCCTCAATTGCCGCAGTAAGTGGGACGACTCGAAGACTTCTCCCTCGCCGCAGGCCCGACCCTCCCAAAGTTGTCATGTCAGTAGGAGCGAAAGCATCACTCCATTTACGGAAAACTGCCTTCATATCCTTTGGGATGCCTCCCATTACGACGTTTGTAACCGGGACGAATGGTCGATCCTCCACTCCTGCAGCAAGAATCCCGTACTCTTGGGCGAACATAAGCGCGATCTGGAGGGCTGCATATTGCGACTGAGCTTTTGCGCCGACAAGGATGTATATTTCGAAAAAGGCATCCAATACGTATATGTCTCTCATAACCAGGTCGGCTTGGCAGAATGGGTTTATTTCCTTAATCTAGGTAAGTGTGAGTTAGCTGAATGCTTTGATCTCTTCCAGGATAGATGTCGTACCTGCTCTTTGGCTGTTGAATCAGCAATGAACAGCCGCCCACAGTATTTGGTATAATTAGGCTTCATTCTCCAATGATCCGCAGACTTTGGAATCTCAGAATCTTTACCAAAAATCTGCAAGAATGAGACGGGTTCGTTTCCATCTTCTACCTCCTCAATCTCGCCAGTTAGTCCAAAGTCCATACCAATCAACCTGGCACAACTAAGCTCGTCGATTCCGCTGCCTTTTCCTTTCCACAGGTATGATTTGCCGGACTGCGCTGAGATGAGGTATGGAAACCCAGAGCACAGACTTCTTGGAGAGTAGTCCACCTCGTCAAATGTTATTTGGCCAAAATGTTTCCGGCAACAAAGTATATGGGGTGCGAGAGAATCGAACTTATTTGAAGATCCTCTTCGGACGATTATGATACCTCCCAAAGCGTGGAAGAATTCCGGTGTCTCCTTGCCCTGACGAATGATGATCAGTTTACCTCCGGCGGTCTTAGCTTCTCTCTGAGCAAAGATTTTGGCCTCTTCTACAGTCGAATTGGGAACTTCATCTCCACGCCAAAAGTAAACTTCTGTAATTTTTTTCCCAGCCGCGTTCCCGAAAGTGTGTGTACAAATATACATGTTTGCCTCAAATAGGATTCTTTCTTGATGATTGGGAACAAGTTGCTTTTTGCCATCGCTAGAAAGTTGGTAAAGACTTGATCGCAATGTTTTGATGTTCTCACCCAGATCCGGACGGCTGGCCAGAATTGCTGCAGTGTCGGACTTGAAATCAATTATTGGCTTTTTATCCCCAAAGAAATCGGCAAGAAGTGACGATGCTTCGGATGTTTGTGGGACTGGGCTGTAATTTGATTTTGTGGGACTTGCAGAACGCTGAAGCCCTGCACTAGGAGGTGGTGACAGAGGATCTTTCATCGGTGGAGTAGGGAGAGGTCGAGATGCACTTGATTCTTTCATACTTTGAATTCCAAGACCAACTGAGCTCTTCACTTTGGTAGGGCTAGCTACTCGTAACCCAGCATTTATCATAGCAGCCTTCTCATCATCATGCGTGGGAAGCTTGATTGGAGATCTGACACGGGGAGGGCTATCGACTAGCTTTGTAGCTGATGATGGCCGGTCCCAAAGTGCTGTGGCATTTTTAACGGAGACGACGGAATCTTGGTGGCCGGATTTAGTGCGTTTGTGATAGGGAGACTCATCTGCGACAGCTGAGAATTTTGTTGGAGATTGTTCAGCTAGAGTAGATTGTATTGGTGAGAAAGATGAGGGCAGTGCTTTTGAAATATTTTGAGACTCTATGGTTGATACTACTGACGACTTTCCAGACCCCTTGGATGTTAGTGAAGGCGATTTTACTGGGGTAGCTGGCTTGGCTTTAGCGAGAGTAGGCGCAACTTCGGCCATGGGAACTGGTTCTTGACGCTTAACAGGTGTCTCGAAGGTATTGGATTTCTTCGTAGGTGACAGCGGCTTAGAGGTATCCAAATTCGGCTCTGATTTATCGGTCTTAACTGGGGTCTCTTGCAAAAATTGTGATCTTCTCTTCATGTCCAATTTGCGTGGTGATGAGGGTTGCGAGACGGGGTTATCAATTTCTTTGGAAGAATTCTCTAGGGTGGATTGCGTTGGCTTTGAGACAGCCTGCTTCTCTACTCTGGAGATCGAAGAAGGGGGTTTCTCAGCTACAGCTGCAGAGGACTTTGTTTCTGGATCGGGGGCTCGATCTGAGGTAGCTGCCGGTACAGTTGACGGGGCCTTTCGTCGAGGACCACGAGCACGTCCCTTAGTCATATGGCTGAGCTGGGGGCCGGGCTCTGAAGTTTCTATATTGGTAGTGGAGGCGCTCAATGTGCGTTGGGACAAAGCAGGACTAGATGATCGAGAAGTCTCGCTGGCCATAGAAGGAGGACCTCTTGCTAATATTCCAGCAAGACCAGGATTTAAACGTCCCGCGAGCTTTCCTCCAACACCACCATCTTTGGTTTGAAGGCGGCTAGGAGTAGCATCATCCTTGAATGTCGATTTAGAAGTCAGGGGTTCTGGATTTTTCATTTTCGCAGCTGGTGTGGAAGAGGAAGACATACTCGACTCTGTTTCATTCGTGACAGATCCTGATCTTCCAAGTTCCTGGCGTCGTGTTAAAGCCTCTGGTACTGAGGGGTCGTTGGCACCACCGGCAGATCTTGTTACGCCTTTCCCTTCAAGCTGTGCTTTCTTGAAGTCTTCCTTCTTTTTCAAAATGGCATCCTTGAATTCATCCTTACGTTCAGTCTTCTTAGGACCTCCTGTAATATTCAATGCTGCTTTACCACGAGTGATATTGTCCTTAAGTTCGTCCGGGGCGACATAATTCTGTGTCTTGGTACGTCGTAGTTGCCCAAAAACATTCTTGAATTCAGGCTCATTTGAACCATTGTCGTCTGAGGGAGTCTGGCGAGGCTTCAAATTAGCTCGGAAGTTCTTGGGCGGAGTTTCAGGCTTTTCTTTGCTACCAGCAGGCGACGGCTTTGGAGAGAGAGTAGTAACCGCAGGCTTCGGGCCCATTGAAGTCGGTTTTGAAGACTCTTTGGCATCTTGTGATTTGGTGCTCTCAGGACGATTCTTGGCAACCGAGCTAGATGAGAAACCTGCAGGAAGCCCTCCGATACTTATAGGTTTTGCTGGTCCTCCCATGGGTGGTGATCTCATTAATCCTCCAATACTAACTTCGTGCTTTGGTCCGGTTGTGGGAGGGTTGCGAGCAAGATCGACATTAGTCTTTTGTTTCGCTTTGTTAATTTCGGCCATCCAGGCAGGCTGTTGAGGAGGTGGCGTGGCTTTAGGTTTGGGAGACTCTGGCTTATTCAATGCACTTTCAAGCCAGCTAGATTTGGTTGGGCTCCATCTCTTCGGGTCCATTGTTTTGGAAGGGCTGACAGGCGGTGTGGTGTCTCTTCGCGTAGATAGTTGGCTTGAGCTTCCTTCATCGCCAGTCCTCACTCCGAGGGGAGTCTGGGTGCGGGAGGCAGGGAGAGAGGGCTTTACAAAACCATCATTGGTGGTAGATGTAGTCATGCTGCTTCTCATGGAACTTGCTGTACCAGGACGCTCTTGAGTGACTGTCGCATTACTGTGACTTGAAGTAGGTCTTGAATTTGGATGAGGTGAATTTTCCCGACTCAAGCTGCTCGGCCGAGGCTCTCGTGTCGTTGGATTTGAAACGCTACCTTGGAGATCTTGGCTGGCCCGATTGCTGACCACCGAGTTACCTCTGCTCAGGCCAGGCGAGGCTTGCACGCTCCACCTTTTGTTCACACTATCTGACCTTTTCATCATGGCACTTTGGACAAATCCTCCCATGCCTTTGGTGGGGGATACTGGCCGATCAAGTCTGTCAGGTGAGATTCTTCCCTGAGATGGTGACATAGCGAGGCCGCGATTCTCGGATTTAGGATCGCTAGGTGGATCAAGTTTCTGAGCTGGAGTCAATGGAATTGGTGATCCCAGACCGCTAGATAACTTAGGGGTGGGTTGATATGAGGCTCTTGAACCGCTTCCGTAAGATACGCTGCTCCTCGAAGGTGAGGGCGATCGTTCAGGCTCCTCCGTAGATTCCCTTGAGTCTGATCCCTCTCGTGACATCCCCGGCATTTGTACTCTAGACATATTGGAACCGTGATCTGATCTGTTCTCGTCCTCAACTTGATTACGCCTATATGCTGGAGAATTCACCCCCCTATCGGCCGTTTGCCGGAACCATGCAGGATCCTTCGAAGCAAGTGACTGTGCGATTTGTTCTCGTGAAAGTGTAGGCTCTGCAGCAGATGCTGTAAAAGGCTCCGGTGTAGAAGTGACTTTCGGAGATCGCGCGGCGTTCTCTGCAGCTACCATTGATAAAGGACGACTCTTAGGCCGATCAGAGGTTTGAGAATTCGGCCGCCGTTGCCAAGACAATGGTGAATTTCTTGAGGGCATTGCACTTGAGGGAGAATATTTAAGTGAGGCATTCCTAGCTGTGTCTAGATCATCTGCAACGCGTTCGTTATCGAGTGGTTCATAATTCTCTTTGGTGGGTGAGGTCGAGGCGCCTGTCAACCTCTCCAACGCGTCATCAACTCCCATTTCGTGTTGAGATTCTTGAGAGACAGTATTCGCAGACGGAGAGGAGGACAGGGCGCTTGCTTGTACTGTAGAGATTCGAGAAGTTGTAGGGGTATTGGCAGGAGAGGATTTGGTTGGAGAGATCGACCTGGCACGTTCTGAATTGATGATTGTCAGCGAGGAACATAATACATAGGACAAAAGCAAGAAGAACAATCGCGCAGACTATGACCTACCAGCTCGACGAGCTTGCCGTTCTTTTCTCCCTTGCAAGATCTCTTCTTCCAGCTTCTTGTTGCGTTCGTTGTCCTCTTGATCCCGCTTGTCTCCCAACTCCTTGATGCGCTGCAAAAAATCATTGACGTCTTCAGAACCATCTCCAGATGCTGGGGCCGACATTTTGACGATTGAATAACGTTTCGAAGACACTCCAGACCATAACCATGTACGAGCACGAGGTAAGTTAGGAATACATCCGCGCAGCGGGGTAGGTAAGGTTAGTTATTTAATTTACGATGTCCGGTCATGCAGCATCACGAAGCTTCGCTTCTTTAGAAATGTTTCAATTTTGCACTTCTGATCTGTCCGGACGTGATAGCTCTCTCAAGGAATCCAGTATCACAGGCAGATTATAAACTAGGCCATCTTGTTAAAAAATCATTTCATCTCCCCTAATCCTCTATTTCCATCCTTTTAAGTACTTCTATCCAGGTTGGTTCCTCTCGCCTTCCATTGTTTATGCCGCGCTGCCAAAACACGCGACGTACTAGCAGAACTTTCAACGCCGCTAGGAAACCAAAACAGTCGACATCGATACAGATGCTTCAATATAGAAACAGTCTGGCTTTGGCGTCCTGTACAACCCATGCCAGCCCTTCTTCGAGATTTTCCCCTGTGATGGCACTACATCGAATTATATGCCATTTATGTGTTTTGATGGCATTTAGTTGTAATCCCTACATGTAGTTAGCGCTACTTCCTCTTGAATGATGGTGGGCACAAGACCTCCTGGATTTCTTCTTCACTCATACATCCATTAATGTCTGTCTTATTGGAAAAGACAAGCAGACTTGCCCCTGAGAGCCTCTGTAATCATGTCAGCTGGTCATCCTTTGTTAGCCATGCATCTTTCGGCGAACCTCTTCTTCCAGAAGTCCGTGAAGTTCCTCACGACAGTCGTCAATCCTTAATCTGTCAGTTGCATCAACCACCCAAATCAAAGCATCAGTCTTCTCGAAGTAATTCCTCCAGTATGATCGAAGAGTTTTTTGGCCACCGACATCCCCTAGGCTGGTTAGCAGCGGTGGTGCATGCCCCAGGCCAGATACACGGGACTCACAAATATTGAGTTTGTATCTTGGCATTGTCAGCAAAATCCATATAGTTGCATTCAATACGTACCCTTCATAATCGATAGTTTTGATAATGAACCCGAGAGTCGGGCTGACAGTGTTGACATCTTCACCCATGACTTTCTTTACAATGGTTGTCTTCCCAGCATTGTCTAGACCTCTGCTCAGGAACCACCATTAGCAGATCTTCTTTTTCCAAGATAGGTTCGCCCACAGCATGAGAATTCTCATCTCCTTGTCCTTCAATCTAGCTTTCCTTAAAATTGATAGCATGTTGTGAATTCTGAGGATACGAGTTGTAAACTTCGAAAATTCAGAAATCTTGACGCCAAATGAGAAGCTACAAATTAGCTGACCACGTGATTATAACTAATTCTACAAATTTTGATATTTTTATTTGATAACAGCAAAGGATTAGCATATTAACTATTCCTGCATTTGTTATTGTTTCGTATGCTATTTTTAAGTGTGATGTCGGAGTGAGAGTAACATCTGATATCGGCTTGATATCTACCATAACCAGTCGTAGGTCTAGCCATTGATTTGATTATCAACACATTTACATTTTTGGTAGTCTGACTTGATTGCTCTTCTCTATAGTGGTAACATAGTAGACGAATGTATTTGGTGGTGCTCAGTTTAGAACTCCTCTTCAACGTTTAATATTGGGTCAATTCACCGCTACACAAAACAGCCAAGAGCACACCCTTCTTACACCTCCCTCTCACTAAGTCTCCAATTTAATTTAGTTATTCCATCTTACTTTTTGATCAATCCTGAATTGACGGTTGACGCGATCCTTCTTTCTAAACGACTTCCAGCTCCTCAGCGTTAGGGACTTTGTTCAGATTTGCGGCCGGTGTCTCTCTTCATATTCACTACTCTCACTTCAGTACCAGCCACCCACAATAGATAAATCTTCCTATTGTACGGCCAAGACCTCCATTTAATTGGCTCCCCAATCGTCACAATAGGGAAGTCTTCTCTTCGAACCAATCCAAAGGTGCGTTTTCCAAAAATTTCCATTCCTTCCCAATCTCTTCTCTCAACCTCTTCCCATCGCAACTTCGCTCCCACATTCACATTGTCCCACATCAACAATCCATATTTGGAACATCCAAATTCAAAAACATCAATTTCCTCGTGGCCGTACTCAAAATGGCAGTAACTCCAACACCGGAGATGGCTCGCCGACTAGAAGTGTATGTTCTCCTAATTCACTATTATCCAAGGTAATGGCTCATGTATCTAGATATGTGAAACAGCAGGAGGCAGATGCAATCAACGAAGAGATGGGTTTTCTAATCGGGGACGTCCTCGCATCCTGTGGAGCAGGCGATCTCAGTTCTTCTATGTGGGCGCCTGGCAATGAGAGAAGACTTCGCGAAGCCCGCTCACCTCGCCATGTAAAAGCGCCTACTTTCGTGCCTTCTGAGAAATGGAACCTCAATTCTTCTACGAGGACCCCAAGCAAAAAGAGGAGCCTACCAACTACCTGCACTTCTCCCGTTACTCCAGTCGATTCACTCGCGCTATCTGGGTTCGGAAATCTTACGTCTTCCATGTGGGCTCCAGGCAACGAGAAACTATTGCCGGAATCCTGCAGGTCTCTCCATGTTAAACTTGATGGTCATCGCGTTCAGAGAGAATCTGAGCATGCTACTGGATGGAATCAGCGTCCTGTTACCAAGTTCAATCCTCGGTCTGCTTCATTCTCGCCACAACCCGCCTCCAAGACCACTGTGTTTCAACACACTGGAGTCACTCAACTCACTAGTCAATCCAGTAAGTCAATATACATTTTCATGTGCCAAGTATTTGCTAATGCGAATGAAGAAATATGCGATGATAACTGTACTGTCATATCTACAATTCCCAAAACCGAGTCTCTGAATGCTACCGCCCCTCTTTCAACCGATCTTTCTGAAGCCTCAAACCAGCCGAAGATGAAATTGGAGAAATCAGTGTCCCAAATGACAGGACTGCAGGTGGGAGTTCCACCAGGAATTGAGGAGTTGAAGATGAGACAAGAGGAATTCAAGAAGCGATATACTTGGAAAGGAAAACCTCAACCGCCAAAATTTAGTACACCAAGAGATACCATTCCCCAAACTGCGGAAGACATTTTGCAGCCAAACACGAAAGCTATCTTGGATGAAGAAATACACGCCTGCTCTCATCAAATCACAAAGCCCTCGCTTTCTCCAACAATCTCAATTCCCCTTCTCCCAGCGATCACTTCTTCTCAATATGTTCAATCGGATTCACATTTGGATGAGAATAAGATACAGAGTGCTAACAAATCTACACTAGCTAGACCGTCTGATTTAATTATGCAGTCACTTCAATTGAATGAAGTGATTGTCGCTCAGCTCAAAGACAAACACAATATCAAGGCGAACGGTGTAGCATTGACTGAAGATGCGCTCTTCAAATCTACTGGATTTAAGACCCGTGAGATTACTAACGACCTTGAGGACAGAATTAGTGATGCCGGAGTTGTTGAAACCCCTGGAGAGGTAGTCCGTGCCACCCAAGGAAGGCCTGCGGTTGATGAACTCTGCGACTGGGAGAATCGCTGGAACCCACCGCCTTGTGATTGGGAAAACGACAGAGGTGTATTTGATAATGGCTTCATGTCTGACTATATCATGGAATGGCAAAACAATTTCCCTCGGGGATTGCCCGTGCAAGTAGATATGAATGAGGAGTTCCGACGTGGCAAGCACCCGGTCTCGAATGATAGGCTTGTTGAGCCAATTGAACAGCCCGATTGCATTCCAGGTAGGTGTTGCTACATAGCCTTTGAATTTTTCTCTAATCAGCATAGATATGGTGAATTCTACAGATGAGAACAAGAGACTGATCCAAACATCTGCTATCGAAGCAAACAACTACTCCGCAATGGTCGAGAAGAAAACAAGATCAAAGGCAAGATTCAAAGCAACCATGGATGCTCGATACAAGGAAATCGCATCCCAAGAGCCGGAGCCAAATCAATTCTCTCCAAGTATCAAGATATGCCTTCGTCCAGCGAATGAAAGTGACTCACCAGCTATTGCGACAATCTACAATCGTTATATCGAGACATCCATCATCCCAGAGGATCAGAAGAAGATTGATATTTCTCAAGCAAAATTCCTTGTCACCAATAGTAAGGAAGAGAAATTGCCATTCATTGTTGCCGTGAAAAATCCTATTTCGCCTCAGGTTGATCCTGGTGAGGTCATTGGATTCGCATTCGCAGAACACTTCAACTATGGCTTTTCTGGTACGAATAAAGGCCGCTCCCGAGGGACAGTGTGTCTCCAGGTTTACGTTCATCCACAACACACGAAAAATGGCGTTGGTCGTAACCTCATTGATCGTTTGATTCACAACTTGAGTGGCTCATATGGTTACAGAAATGCGTGTGATTGGGTGAACCCGGATGGAGATGTGGTAAATGAGCCTGGAGGCTCAGGGTTGTGGCACCAAATGATCTTTCAGATTGCAGTCCAGAAGAAGGACGACGACACCTTCCCGTGGCTTAGCCGCTTCTTATTCAATAGATTCTTTTTCAGGGAGGAAGCTCGCTTGAAATCAGTTGCCAGAAGCTCAGTGGACCAAGGCAATGCTGTTTTCATGGATCTTGCTATTCTACAACGCGGAGCTACTCAAGCAGAAGAGTTTGATTGCTATATCTAGGTCTATCTGTGCACCTTGTCGGCACTATTCCGGCCAACATTGACCTTTTAAAAGGACGCTAAAGCCGCAATTATTGAAGAGATCGCACCATATTCCATAAACTCTTTAATTCACATCAAAAGGGCGTTTTTTTCCCTCTGAGCTTCTTCAATTGTTTGGGAAATTTCATTTGATTTTCGACACGGTTGACATGGAGACTATTTCCACGGGACTTTACCCTACTCTCAATCGAATGGCTCTGATCGGTCCATAGCTTTCCAGTATGTTAGGGAAATGGCTGCTATTAATAGAACAAGTCTTGAGTTTAGATGGGTGGTTAGTTTGGCTGTTCTTAATTGAGTGGCTCGGAGTGGACAAAGATTGGCAGGCATATAGATCAGCTGCTCTTAATTGAGCGTCTTTTCTCGAGTTATTTTGCTGTTGATTAGCAGCTCTTAATTGAAAGCCTCGTTATGAGAGAGAATGACGTTCACACCATACGGCTCTTAAATGAGTGGCTGGATATGAGGTATCAACGCTCTGTATCTAGATCGACTGCTCTTATGAGCGACCTGGATCATAAAAATAAGAGATCATGGTTTCAAATTTTAATTTATTAGAGAATTGTGATCATAAGTTTAAATGAAGTTTCCAGTTATACTGGCCCTGGAAATCATATGCAGTACATAATCTAATACCTTAAATTTACACCTTTAAATATTTTTGTTGGAGAGAAACATGGTAAAATCGGGTTTATAGATTAGCGAATCAAGTGGAAGTCTACTTTCTTAGAGGTTGACTACGCCGAGTGAAGCGATTCTGCCGCTCGACTCCGCAGTGGTGGAGAAAAAAAGTTGTACAAACTATTTTCTGGAATCAACTTACCCAGGTCCTGTCACGTTCCGCAGTATGGCGCCTTCCACCAAAAGAAAAGTGGAGGATGACTTTATTCTCACAATATCTGATAACGAAGATGGCACCATCGCAGAAGAAGAAGAAATTCCTTTGTCCCCCAAACCGTCCAAGAAACGAAAGCGTGAAAATGAGCCCTCGAATGCCGACTCATTAAAAAAGAATAAGAAAACGAAAAACAAAAAGAATAAAGATGACAACGAACTAGCTGATGAGCAAGGATTATGGGGGACGAGGGAAGAAGATGATGGGGCTATGGACTCTGAATTTGAGTTCCAGTTAGAAGATGGGAAAGAGGGTGCGCTAGAAGAGTTTGAAGGCTGGGGATTTGAAAGCGCGAAGAAGGGACTACATGCCAATGGCAATGGAGGAGATAAGAAAGCAGTGGATATTGACGAAATTATTGCGAGAAGAAGAGAGAAGAGGGGCGAGGGGAAGAAGGCAGATATTCAGCCAGACACTCTCGAGCAAAACGGTGAAAGCGGGGTCCAAGAGGATACTGAAAATGACAGTGAGGATGACATGGAGGCCCTACAACTAGATGGTGAAGATGATGAATTCTTGGCGGAGGATGGGTTTGGCATGGGGGTGGGGACCGACGAAGAGGAGTCTGGCGACGAGAATGAGCTGCAAAATGGCGAGGAGGGGTCAGAAGATGAACAGGAAGACTCGGATGCTGAATCAGTAGCAAGTCCGGCTCCTCACCCAGATGACCTGGCTTCACAAAGCTCCTCAGACAATGAAGACAACGATGAAGACCCTGAGGAGGCCGCTCGACGTGAAGCATTCTTCGCTCCAGAGGAGAAGTCTGCTAAGGGTACAAAATCTTCGATTTCAGCTTCCTTTCAAAGTATGGCGCTATCCAGACCAATCCTTCGCGGTCTTTCTGCTGTTGGGTTCTCGCAGCCAACCCCAATTCAAGCCAAGACAATACCTGTTGCTCTGCTTGGAAAAGATGTTGTAGGAGGAGCTGTTACCGGTTCCGGGAAGACAGCTGCTTTCATCGTTCCAGTCCTTGAGCGTCTTCTGTATCGCCCAAAGAAGGTTCCAACGAGTCGAGTCGCCATTCTCATGCCCACACGTGAATTGGCAATCCAATGCCATGCTGTTGCTACAAAACTAGCCAGCCACACCGATATCAAATTCTGTCTTGCTGTTGGAGGACTTAGTCTCAAGGTGCAAGAGGCGGAACTCAGACTCCGTCCAGATGTCATTATTGCCACTCCTGGTCGATTCATTGACCACATGCGCAATTCTGCAAGCTTCACTGTGGATACACTTGAGATCCTTGTACTTGATGAGGCTGACCGAATGCTTGAAGCTGGATTTGCGGATGAATTGAATCAAATTTTAGATACCATCCCAAAGTCCAGGCAAACCATGTTGTTTTCGGCAACAATGACCTCGTCTGTTGATAATCTTATTCGTGTCGGTATGAATAGACCTGTCAGGTTACTGGTTGATTCACAGAAGCAAACCGTCGGAACTTTGGTGCAGGAATTTATCCGACTTCGGCCTGGAAGAGAGACAAAACGAATGGGCTATCTGTTACACCTTTGCCAGAACGTGTATACTGACCGTGTCATTGTGTTCTTCCGCCAGAAGAAGGAGGCTCATAGAGCAAGAGTAATCTTTGGTCTTTCTGGCTTAAGAGCCACTGAACTACATGGCAGCATGAGCCAAGAGCAGGTATTTAATTCTTCCAGTCTGCAACGAGCTCTTACTAATATAATGTAGCGTATCACAAGTGTGGAAGCCTTTAGAGATGGCAAAGCATCGTTTCTTCTTGCCACAGATCTCGCCTCTCGAGGTTTAGACATCAAGGGAGTCGATACAGTTATTAATTACGAGGCCCCACAATCCCACGAAATATACCTCCACAGAGTTGGAAGAACAGCTCGTGCTGGAAGACAAGGTCGTGCCTGTACTTTAGCAGCTGAGCCCGACCGTAAGATTGTTAAAGCAGCAGTAAAGTCTGGCCGTGCCCAAGGCGCCAAAATTGTAAGCCGGGTCATTGAAGCCGCCGAAGCGGACAAATGGGCAGCAAAGGTGGAAGATATGGGTGACGAGATCGAGGAGATTCTGAAAGAGGAGAAAGAGGATAAGCAGCTCTCGCAGGTGGAGATGCAGGTCAGGAAGGGAGAGAATATCATGGCTCATGAGGATGAGATCAAGGGACGACCGAAGCGCACCTGGTTTGAGAGCGAGCAGGATAAGAAGGCTGCGAAAAAGGTAGGGAGGGCTGAGCTGAATGGTGCGGAGAGCATTTTGAAAAAGAAAGGTGGAAAATTGAGCAACAAGGATAAGAAGAAATTAGACGATAGAGGTACCAGGCTGGAGGGCAAAGTATGGAAAAAGGGTAGGGCAGAGAGGGATGGAAAGGGTGCCTTAGAGAATGCGAAGAAAGAGGGAAAGGGCAAGAAGAAGGTCAAAGGAGGTAAACCTTTTTCTAAAAAGGCGACGGGTAGAAAATTTGGCAGCAAGCGGTAGTTATTGTAGTCTCAGTGAGGAAACTTAGAATCTAGTAGGCGAAAAGCTCTCTCTAAGTATACTCTTGACATATTCTTGACCTGGTATTTGAATAAGAGTGATAAACCCTGTGACACACTGTGAGAGACTGCATTTAGGCATGCGGTATTCCAATCCCATAGCGTTAGTGGTGTGCGTTACCAAATTGGGGATAACTGTAGAGGTTTCGATTGCTCCAAAAGGGGCGGTTGAAACACTGCGCGCCCTGGACGTGGGATAATGACCGAGCTGGAGATAATAACTGGGTTAGGAATAATGACTAGATTTGGGACAGTGACTGGGTTTGGGACAATGTGAGAGACACTCGAGGCGTTTGAAGCTACCATCCGAGATCGAATAATTCCTAACTTGTTATAAAATAACTTGGTCTAAATATCAATGTTTTAGAATTCTGTAAAATTACCAGAACCAGCCCCTTCTTTTATGCATTTCTGCAGTCGCCTGCTCATCCCCTTCATTGATGATCTTCAATGCATCATCACCTTTGGGCGCAGTGGTCAAGTTTTCATATCCATCTTCTGTGACGAGAATGTCGTCTTCTATCCTTACTCCTCCTATGCAGTAGTATTTATCCAGTAAGTCTTTGTTGATATACTGTGCATGTTGAGGGCTTTTTAGGTAGATTTCCTCTAGTGCATATTTTGAGAAATAGCTGAAAAAAGAGTGTAAGTTTATGTAACAAGCGAGAAGTATGGGAGCAAACTCACATTCCAGGTTCTACTGTTATAACCATATTGGGTGCAAGAATAGAGGCGGCAAATGGGCGAGCATCTGAGAGCAATTCGGAATAGGCAGCCGTCCAATCACTTGGTTTCTTTTGAAATGCAAAGAGAAGATTGCCGCCATCTCCAAGGTCATGAACTTCGAGTCCAAGATAGTCTAGATAGATTAGTCACCTGTTAAAATTAGGCTTTAAAATTACATACGTCCTAATCCATGTGGAAAGAAAGCCACTGAAGCGCCAGATTTATATAACTCGTCAAAAGTTCCGTTGTGAAGAAGTCCCAATTTCATTAGGCCCTCGACGGCCACTTTATGGGCATGCATATGGATATCTCGGAAATTCGCTTTGGGTTTGACCATGGCGATACACTCTTCCTGCATTTGGGCAACAATGTCGTAAATAGCTTTTGCTTCTGGGGTGTATTCTCCTGAAATCGGAAACGTCCTTGTGACATCTGACGCGTAGCACTTCCACTCACATCCGGCATCAAGACAAACAAGTTGTCGACCCTTCAATTGCTGATCATTCGCCATATAATGAAGGGTACTTGCATTGACACCAGAACCCGCAATAACTCCATAAGATTGTTTCTTAGCTTTCTCAGCGATGCAAGTTGCCGTGAAAATGGCTTCGATTTCTGCTTCATTCTCGAGATATTTAATCCCTCGCAAAACATTAACGTGCGCTTTCGCAGTGATTTCATTAGCCTTCCGAATTAATTTTAGCTCATACGGGCTTTTGATTACTCGCGCGGCATCCATTGCAGGCTTCAACATGGAACTATCGATTGGCGAGGGCCTGAAGAAATGCCGTTTTCCATTTTCCATTTCTAGACGCCGTAGGGTCATTGTAGGTGCTTGATTATTATGTAAGACGAAAATTTTAGCATCAGGTTCATGATGAATGAACTTGGTGAGGTATCCTTCAAGACTCGGGATATGATGGACTTTATCAAAATCAAAGTTTGCCTCCACATGCGCTCGCGTCGGATTAAGTCCATTGAAGATAACGCTGGATCCTGAATTTTGAGAAGGGATCCAAGCTTTCAGATGATCAGTTCGAATATTGTATGTGACTATAAAACCTTCGAAGTCTACACCAGACAGATAATAGAAATAGCGTCGTTGTCGGAAGTATACTGGCTGGTCAGAGTCTTCATAGTTGCTTGGCGCAAGGCCTTCAAGATATATTAGGCCACGCTCGACACCTAACTTCTTCGCAACCGACCTAGCATGTAATTTTGCTGGATATTTCTCTTTAGGCTTAGACTTAAGGCACACCGACCTGGGAGTAATGGTTAGAAGGAAGGTATGAACTGAAGTGACAAAGAAGTGGCATCATACACTATGTCTTCGTCGACATCGTGGAAGTCTACGCTCCAGTCACTGGATCTCGATGACGGCCGATGAGGCACACCTGAATCCTTTCCAATCATTATATCCATACGTACGTTTGATGATTTGATAATCAGTGAGAGATACCTTGAGGTGGAGGTCGTCGAATTTGGCTCAACCCCTCACTAACAAACTTGCTAGGTTACGAGACGAGTAAGGTTAGCGGCTCGGCTCGCACACGGGCCATCATACCCTGGTCATGATCACGATGCTTCCCTATGTACCAATGAACCAGCAATGTTCCTGACTATAAAATTTTCTCTAAGTTGGACAATATTCTCGAGTAAGAAAATCTCCCCAAGTAGAAATTGTCTCGGGAGGAAAACATCCCAGAAAAAAATGTCCTGAGTAGGAATTGACTCCTTAAGAAGGAACTGAAAACTACGCCCCTTTAACAAAATTCTTGCAATATCATCTACAGTAAGATGGGCTAAGGGACAATTTAGGATGGCGTAGGAGGGTATATGAGTAAGTATTGGTGTTGTTACGTATGCTTACCTCGGCATTTTTTCTTTGTCGAAGTGCCCCTTGAACATTCGTTTACTCTTGTGTTGCATCATTCCCCTCTCTCTACTCGGACTTGTTTTGATTTACGAATTATTTAATAGAATAATACCAAAACGTTGTAAAGTGACTATTGCCAAGCATCAAGTGTCTAGTTCCAAAAAGCAGTGACCCGAAACCTCTGCATGAATTTGAGACATAGAAGTAGTTGGTAGGCTATATAAACTTACCGAGAGGCCATCAAGATACCGTATTGCACTACTATTTCCATATTATTCTGAACAATTGTCCTGTGGATCAATTTGAACCTGAAATATTTCTAATATAAGGTAGAAAATCCATGAAAAGGTCAGGTACTTTCAGGGTTAAAGTACATCGATCAAGATTGGCCCAAAAGAAAACCATTCGGGGAAGGAAATGGCCCCAGAAGTGACTATGGCCCTGGGATCGTACTACTACTAGCTGGTTTATACAAACGAAGATAGAACATACTTACAAAATATTCTAAAATACCTCCACCGCCTTCGTGCAAAAATCGCCAGATAGGGAACACAGAATTCATGGGGCGCCGCCACCATTTGAAAGAGTTCTTTGTGGTAAATAATATATTTTTCTTAGATTGCCCCACAGAGCCTCAGAAACTTACTTTCCTCCGATGTCAATCGTTATTTACCAAAACTGATGCTAACTCAAGAGAATGTGGGCCAACCGCTTCCACCTTAGAGTCGAGACCGTTAGAAAGCCTTCTCTAATGTATTCTGATTGGAAGGCCTCTTTTTGTAATGAAACACCATGATGGTCTACAGTGATGGCTACTACATTAAGTGGATAGTTCTCGGTGTTTCAATCTGTATTATTTGCTACCAACTTCGACGCCGTCGAAGTTCAAAACCATTTTGCGCCGTTACCTTCGGCCCGTAGAGCGTAAATTTAGCGTGTAGCGCTCTGTAGCAATTGCTCTTAACGCAGCACATGGACGGCACGTATAGTATAAGTAAGTACAGAGTAAGTATCTTTAGCGCTGCTGTTCCTGAAAATCTAGCGAGGCAAATAATTTATTCTGAACCAGCCAGGCCAATTGATATGATGCCCAAGAAATTGGTATACAATGGTTCTGGATGCTTGGCTTTCCTTCGTCCACTTTTGACCGCCGCTGTAGGAAACCATCTTTGGTCGAGGGGGGAAATGGATGGTCGGTTACAAGGATTTCAGTATTACAATACCATCAGCACAATAGTGAAGAAGGCGATATAATGAATTATACAGATCGCGTGCCCATATTAGGCCGGCGTAGGTATACTTTATTCACCACATTCCTCTCTTGGGAGTATTTGCATAGTTTCTCGACGCTGCAAAGACTTCAATTCAATTCTTTGCTTAGTGATCATTTGATCACTTTTCTACCGAATGCATGTCTTCCCTGAGAAGATAAAGATCTCCCCTCCCGGTGACCACTAGCGTCCCTTATGATCCAAGTGCCTATAAGGCTAAAGATCTGCGGTATTTCTGGAGGCACTCTATATAGGTTGAATTATCCGCAATATGGGAAGAATACGGAAAGATCAAAGCGCCTGAGAATTCCAGATTTGGGCTGTGAGATGTTGTCAAGAAGTGAGAAAAAATGGGACATTAGGCTGTTCGGCGGTAAGCGCTTGGCGCACTACGACATGTAAAAGATAGGGTATTAAGGGACCAATGAACGAAAAAGACCAGAAGATGCAATCAAATGTTTACTGTCCTTGCATCGCCAGAAGAGTATTGATTCCGGTACCATGGCCGAGGGTAAACCCTGGTCTATGATGTTCAAGGCGGCGTCCGAGCATTTGAAAAAAAGTGTGCATATGCAGTTGGATTTGAAACGAGAGAGAAAACAGTCAACGAATTTTTGCCGAACTTCCGTTTTTGAAAATTCTAGATCGAAATTATGATTCTGTTGTAAACCCGTTCTCATGACATTTGAGCAGTCTCAGTATCCTTGCATGCTATCACACATACGCTGGAAACTTCTCCATTTCTTTTTCAGCCTCCACCTTCTCCTTCTCCAGGACTGTCCGGTGATGTTCGCTTCTAACCTTGATTGAGCACTTGAAGGGTTTTGGGCGAATGTTAAACCCGTCTGTGTAATCAAATGTATCATAGGTTTGGATTGGTAAAATGTCAAATGCCCAAATAAGCTTCGCCAGTGCAATGAAAAGTGAGTTTGCAGCAAGATCCGCCCCTGGACAAACCCTTCGACCCCAACCAAATGAGCTATGACCTGATTTTGCGGGGTGAGTTTTCGCTCCCTTGAGTTCTGGAACGTATCTGGGATCTTTCTCATCGAGAAAGCGTGCGGGATTGAATAGGTGTGGATTGGGGTAGTATTCTTCGTTCAGATTGATGGCCCAGGAGTTCCCGAGAATCGTAGTTCCGGCTGGGATATACCAGCCCTCGTATACATCATCTTCAGTTGACGCATGAGGTGTTCCTCCAAGCACAGCAACTGGGCGCCATCGGAGAACTTCTTTTGCAACTGCCCTAATATACGGCAGTTGCATTTCATCGTCAAACACGGGGGTTTTGTTCCTGCCAACCACCGAGTCAAGTTCAGCGTGAGCAACATCAAGAATGGATGGATGAGTGACAAATGCTAGGATTGCTGAACACATGGTTGACGCAGTGGTATCGGACCCCGCGCCAAAGAGTGAAGCTGGAACGAAGGAAAAGTCTTTGTCTGGCAAAGGGATGGCCTCTTCTTCTCGTACAGCCAGAAGGGTTTGAGCTAGCGAGGGTGCTACGTCCTGTCCTTTCTCCTTTGCAAGCATGATATCTCTCTTAACACCTTCTACAAGAGCCATATTTGCGTCCGTCTCCATTTGTGCGTGCTCTTGAATATTCCGTTTCCATGGAGCTATAATATTTGGCATGTGTTTTAAAATAGGAAAAGACTCCGCTAAATAGGCTCCAGGGACATTCAACGAGGCCATGAATTGCATGTACTCTAAGCGCTCTCGAATAATAGGAGCATTGATAGAGTCAATTCGATGGCCGTAAGAAATGGAAAAGACCACACTCGCAGTAAACCTATCGAACTCGCGTTCCCAATTATCTGGATTCTGCATAACTTGAAAAGCAAGCCGAGTAGCTTCTGCCTCTTGTCTTGACTTGTACGTGCGTAGAGCGGCTGGAGTGAGAGCTCGATGCAAAAGCTTTCGTCTCAAAGACCATTCTTTTCCATACGGTTGAACAAGAACTGATCCGGTGTCGTACATTTCACCCATCACAACAAATCTAGGTCGGGAAGAGTATTTGTTACTCCGCTTTTCCATGAGGTCGACTGCAATAATGGGGTCGGAGAGTACTACCGTTGGACGCCGGCCCACCCATATTGTAAAAATCGGCCCGTAAATCTTGGACCATTCTTGGAATTGAATCCATGGCTTTGAAATTGGTAATCTGTTCCCTATGAATGGAATCGGTGTTGGGCCAGGTGGCATTCGCGACCATTTCCAAATATCACTGATGAGGATTAGGACAGGGAGGGCAATGATGCCCGCCCAGGTATACCATGAACATAAAGCTGCGAGAAGAGAATTCATGATTTAGCTTGAGTTTGTCTCCATCCTAATGCGGGGAAGAGAGTTTAAGTATTTGGGATCATTCTGAAGTGCGAAGTCAGTGAGGCTGCCTAACTGATGCAGCTAGTATGGTACTGCACTGTAACGTGCCCTGTGCCGAGTAGCGCGACGTCTTAACGAATAAATAGCTAGTCCTCGGCTTCTTCGCACCGATAAGTCCATGTATAACACTTCCTCCCCGAGATTTTGTTTCCACGAAATCTAGCGGCGTCTTGCGATGTTCATATCATTGGCTCAATTCTTTGGAGCAGGAACATCACGGCAGTTAATCACGGCAAATGATAAGTCCAACTCCGGCTGTGGAGCCAAAAAGGTGAAGAGTCTACAAGAAATGGCATTAGCCATTGGCTGTAACGCTAGGTCTACTTTTCTTAATTCTAATCATAACAATCATTTACACCTAGAATCATTTTCTCTAGTCGCTCGTCTTAGGCGCGTTGAGTGCTCTGGCAGCGGCAGGATCTTTCTTCAAGAGGGCAACCGTTGCAGCGTAGTTATTCTTTGCATACTCGTCTGCATCGAACCTCAAGAGCCAATCCTCCCGTTGCAACTTCATGCTATCTGGATCCTGCTTAGCCTTATCCCAATCAGCTTTGTGCCATTGATCTCTTGTTTTTTCTCCTGTCTTCTGCGCCGCTCGAACTCGTTCATACCGTAAAGCTTCAAAAGCTGCGACAGCCTCCTGGACATGTGCTTTCCCCGCCATGGTTAGACAGACGCCGAGAGTGACACCATCTTCCATAGCTTGGCTAGCTCCTTGGATTGATGTGGGTAGAAAGGGATGAGCTGCATCTCCAATGACAGCTATGCGGCGTTTTGGAGAAATCCAAGTTGGTAACGGGTCTCGATACACCAGCTTCCAATCAATCAAGGGGTCAGGCGTAAGACTAATAATCTTTTGCACAACCGGGTCCCACCCTTCAAGCACCCTTTTGGCATCTGACAATGGAGCATGTGCTTGCCAACTTTCCTCCACGTCTGCTTCATCCTTATGCGTACAAACCCAGCTGAAGTCCTTTCCGTTCTTAATGGATGCCGCAATAAAATGGACGTCGGGGCCTGTTATAAATTAGTCTGGATCATTCAAAAACACCTCTTCGAAAAAATACCTAGCCATACACAATGCTTATCCCCATTTGTCACCATCCAGGCAGTATCTGGATCTTCGGCCAGCTTCGCTGAATCAAACCAAGTACGATAGATAGCATAACCTGATGATTTCGGCTTGTCCTCATAGCCCAGAACAATGGTTCTTCCTTTGGATCGAACTCCATCCGCTGCCAAGACAACATCGGCCACAAATTTCTCCCCATTTGCAATAACCCCAGCTTCGTCGTCGGTCTCGAAGTAATCCTCGACTTTATGGCCCAATCGAATATCAACTCCAATATCTAATGCATGGCGGTAGACGATCTCATGGATCTCCCCTCTATGCCCGTTCATTGCCCTGGGGATAGTCTTAGTAAATAAATAAAGACGAGATTTCGAAGCCATACCAGCCATAGCTTTTCGCTTCTTCACCCCAAGTCTGCCTGGTCAACGTCTCTCCGAGGTATGTTTTTATTAGCAAACCATCGCTTTTGTGATTAATTGGGTCCAACTCGGCCTGTACGCCGGGCCATCGTTGGAATATGCGACCCGAGTTCGGTGCAAAGCTGATAATATCACCGAGAATTTTGAGTTCTGGAAAAGATTCGAGCAATATGACCGAATGGCCTTTCCGATGACATTCAATTGCTGCAGTTAAGCCAGCAAACCCCGCGCCCACAATAATCACACTTATTCCGGACTGTGGGGGGGCTTGGGTTGTAGCCATGATGCTCAAGCGAAGTGATGAGACGATGCAGTGAGTGCACTGAGTATACGGAGAGTTATTTCGGATTGTGTTACGCAACTCCTATTGGCACTGAGGTGAATTTGGATCCAGTTGAGCGGAAGATTAGACCAATTCGACGAAAGGTGGCCGATGATCCAACGACGGTTATAAGTGTGGTGCATCGGATGATTGGACAGCGATGAGACGCCTGAAAACTCGGGGAGGTGTGGCGTTTCAGCGCATCATTCCCGGAGTATTCAGTAGAGGACGATGGGTGGGCGCGGTGGACGATTCTACACGGGGAGATTCTGGGGGCGGGGTGACTAGAGATGTGCCAGAGTTGGTGGCTGACCTCTAATTGGAAGCGTTCCGCAAGTGGAGCAGGACGACTAGGATCCCTAAATGCCCTATTTTCCTGATTGATCTCCGGTGAGACCAGAAATTGGATTTTCCGGTGAGCTAGGGGATTTGGCATTGCACCCTGCCTGGCCCCCTGGCAAGCCGTATGAATCAGCGCAAGCTCATCTACGGCACTGACCTGATTGCTCGCACCAGTGCGGGAAGGCTTGGTGCATATTCCACGGTTTTCTTGTACTATGGACTTTGGCCACTCGGGGAACTCGGGGGGCCTGTCAAAACGGGCCAGGATGTCAGAAATGTAAATACAGCACTCCGTACACCCTAATTCGTGTTGACAGGGGTATTCTATTTGCCGGAATGAAGAGATGTATGTATACTCCGTATAATATATCCACTGGGGAGGCACTTAAATTTAAGCTTATAAGGATAGACAGCAGGAGGGTCGAGGAACAACGCTCCTCAATCGCTTTATCAACCCTCTCAGGCACCCTCCAAGGCTACGAGTAGTTGGAGGCACGGTCAAATACTGACAAAATGCCTTTCGGGATACTAGAGGAGAGGCAGGCGGAGCTGGTTCCTGGAACGGGTAAGTTGCGATGGATTCTTTTTAGAAGTATTGTTTTCAGATTGCCTAGGAACTAACTCGGCCAAAAGCTTTTATGAATGATCAATCCGACGTGCCACGCGAATATGAGAGAATTCCTCGAGAGTTACTGAAGCATGGAACTGGTAGATTATCGCATGTCATTCTGGTTCCTCAGCCTACCGACTCTCCCAATGACCCATTGAATGTGGGCAATTTCCTCTCCATCTAGATGATTCTGCTGATAGCAAACAGTGGCCCCTTTGGAAGAAAGATGGTGTGCTTCTTATTGTTGGCTTTACTGCTGCCGTAGTTGGAGCTTTCGGTCCAATGCTCTCGCCAGGTTTTGTAGTTATCGCACAAGCCTTGGGGATTTCAGTAGAGGTGTTGTCTCAAAGTACCGCGTGGCTCATTCTAACTATTGGCCTATCTTTATTCATAATGAACCCTCTGGCCAAGGTCTGGGGAAGACGCCCTGTCTTCATCATTTCTGTCATAGTCATGTTTGCCTGCAGTGTTTGGGGAGCATTATCTAAGGACTACAACTCTTTCCTCGCAAGTCGTGTTGTGTCAGGCTTCGGTATGGCACCATTTGAAGTTTTGTGCCAGAATGTTATTGGAGATCTCTACTTCGTCCACCAAAGAGCCACCAGACTTGCAGTTTGGAACGTTTTTCTTCTTTGCGGAATTTCCGGAGGAGCGCTGATCGCAGGGTACATTATCGAGGTTAGCCTCCCAACCACCAGGCTCTCTAAACCTATGAGGCGGCTAACATTATTGGCAGGACATTGGATGGAAGTGGACGCTCGGCATTTGTGCTATATTCTTTGGCATCTTCATTTTCCTCATCTTCTTCTTCGTCCCAGAAACTGCTTATGTTCGAGAGCCCCTTGAAAAACGATTCCCTATTTCGGCACCTCCAATATCCGATACTGAGAAAGGCAGTGCTGAGATTTCTCACAAGGACATGTCGGCGGCGAATGAAATCTCTCCCCAAAGCCAGCCAATGGAGAAGAAGCATTCTTACCTGTTAACTCTTCGCCCCTTGACAGGCCAAAGATACACAAACGCTCCATTTTGGAAGATTCTCATTCGCCCAGTTGTCGTGTTTTGGTACCCTGGAGTTTTATGGGCATTTCTGATCTACGGTGTTACTTTAACCTGGATTGTTGTGTTCAGTGTTGTCAATGCCGAAATCTTCTCAGGGCCACCTTATAACTTCACGGTTAGCCAGGTTGGACTTATAAGTATCTCTCCGTTCCTCATGACCTTAGTAGGAGAGATCATAGGAGGACCTTTGAACGATTTTATTTGTCTCACTCTCACCAAGAAAAACCATGGCATTTATGAACCTGAATTTCGTCTTGTTCTCATGTTACCAGTTTTGATTGTTGGGATCGTGGGATTTTTTGGATTTGGTGCATCAATCCACTACAAGACGCACTGGAGTGGGCCGGTGTTGACTTTCGGTATTTCGTCCTTATATACATATAAACTTCCAGGCTAATTCACAGCACAGGTCTTGCGAATTTAGCCTCAGCCCTAGAAACTGGTGCCGTATTTGGGTACGTGATCGATTCTTACCAAAATTTGGCCGAGGAAGGTTTGTTACTCCATAAATTTCATCATAGTTCTCTCTGACATGGCTCTGTAGCATTTGTGGCTATCAACGCTCGGAATCTTTTGACATTCGGCTTGACCTACTTCGTGAATGATTGGCTTCAAAGAGATGGTGTCTTGAATGTTTTCAACGTCCTTGGAGGTACCTTCAGTAAGTCACCGGCTAAAATACTCTCAAGATGTCACGCAATCCCTCTTCATAGTTATAAATATAAAGTAGGGGCTAACTTCTTGCTAGTCGCTGTAGTTTTACTGACGATCCCATTGTGGATTTTTGGGAAAAGACTTCGTGGTGCTATATCCCGTAACAGGGCCTTGACAGCATTCATGACAAATTAGCTAGTCAGAACACTAAAATTTGAGTTTTTGCTATTACACTTCACGTATGAGGAAGCGAGGCTTTATTCACATATGATATGATATACTTTTATGAAGGACAGTATAATATTCTAGAAGCCTATATAAGACACAATATTGATCCCGTGTCATTTCTGTGAGTCCAGATCCTAGCCACTGTTGACATGGGCGAGGTTCATACGCGCAGAGATTTGGAATGCGAAATTCAAGGCCCAAAACACTTTGATAAATTTTTAAATAAACAAAATCACCGCCAACTTCAGTTGCAAGTCTTACTTATACTTGATGATCTTGGGTCACCTCGAGCTATTTTAAAGGGGCGGCTTTCGCTTATAATGACGATTTGAACGAAGGAGTTTTTAGCGCTCGCTAATATCAGAATACCAATGTGTACAACACATGATGACTCCGTAGCGTCTCGGAAACTGGAGCCGTTTGATGAGTTTCTCCAATGTGTAAGTTTGGGGAAAAAGTAGCCCGGACGGGAGCACCAAGGGCGCTAAGGGGACGGGCTGAACTACTACTAGTCCTCCCCGATGATAGATTCTCGCAGTCTTATTGATCATTGCCCGTTTTGAGCTTGAAGGTGCTCGGGGTGTTATGAACCACTCCTCCCCGATGAGGGACTCTCGCAATCTTATTGATCTATTCTCATCTAAAGCTTAAAGGTGCCCCGGGTTTTGTGAACTACTCCTCCCCGATGAGGAATTCTCGCAGTCTTATTGATCTACAGTATTCTCATCTAAAGCTTAAAGGTGCTCGGGGTGTTGTGAACTACTCCTCCCCGATGAGGGATTCTCGTAATCTTATTGATCTATTCTCATCTAAAGCTTAAAAGTCATTGGGGTATTGGCGACTCAGAGAACTGCCGAGACGCCTCGCTAGAGCAGCCCCGCGGGGAAAGCATGGGTTCGTGGACCGGGCACGATTCCCAATGCATTGAAGATAGAACCAACATGCTCTCCATGCAGAGAAATGGGGTCAGCTTACAAGATTGTTGCGCGGGGTAGTCAAGGAGGTATGCCGACTTCGTTAAACTTGTTACGATAGTTATATATTTGAGCAGCTTTTACTTCTGAATTCCGTATTTGAAATTGCACTTCCAAGATTATTCAAGGTCGATCTGAACGGTAGACTTCGATAGGCATCATGGCAGAAGAAATTGGAGACAAGATTGAAAACTCCGACCCTCGAGGGGGCATTGAGGTATCTCAAATTGAAAAGTCCACGGCCGCGGATGTGGTCAAAGTAGACTCCTACAGAGATGACCATCACATTGACTTGACCTGGAGGTCTTGGATGGTGGTTTTGTAAGTTTTCCAACTTGGCAAAAGGAAATTCAACTGACTTTTTTCATTCAAAAGTGTGACATGCTTTGCGTAAGTGATTTCATTCATGACGAGGTACGGTAGCAAGAGCTAATACATAAAACGCAGTATCATGGCTCAAGTATACGTCGTTGTAGCCATCGGCAGTGTCATAGGATTCGTAGTGCGCGATCTGGGCGATGGCGGCTTATCAGGCTGGATAATTCAGGTTTTTCTTGACTTTGCTGTTGAAGTCTACTACGCTAACAAATGTACACAGGGACCTCTACTGATGCAAAGCGTGCTGTCTCCTATCGTCGGGCGTCTCTCGGATGTCCTTGACAGAAAGTACATAGCCATAGGAGGCCCAGTTGTTTCCTTTGTAGGTGCTTGCATCTGTGCGAAAGCTACTAATATGAATACGCTTATTGGTGGCGGAATCCTGGTTGGCTTCACACTTGCTACAATCGCCATCGTTCAAGCTATTCCCTCTGAGGTCCTGCCCTTGAAATACCGCGCTCTTGCCAACGGATTTGCGTTCCTTGGCGGGGCTGTGGGTGGACTGTAAGCTCGTCTAGTTGTTAAGTAACTCTGGCTGACAAAAACATCTAGAGTTGGCAGTCTTGGAGCTGGAGCCGCAACAAACTCAAACCCAGGAGGCTGGAGAATCATCTTTTGGATTCAAGCAGGTTTTTTTGCTGCTACAGTAGCAGGCCTTCTTGCCTTCTATCACCCCAAAAGGGAGTCCGATTTTCCCAAAATGTCTTGGAAGGCTGTTATCTGGGCTTGTGATCCCATCGGTTCCGCCTTCTTCATTGTGGGAACCACGCTTACTCTCCTTGCCTTGGATTGGGGCGGCGCTACTTACCCATGGAATGATGCCCATGTTGTGGCACCTCTCGTAATCGGCCTGGTGGCGTTAGTTGCTTTTGGTATCTATGGTGAGTAATATATACTCTGAAATGATTCCAACCTTTACTAAGCTGTCTCAGAATGGAAGGGAAGAGATGATGGACTTGTCGCTCATATATTTTTCCGAAGTGGTCCCAATTTTGCCCTCTCTGTTTTCGCTTTTGCTGTTGAGGGGTAAGCATGTCCACTATTATGTCGATCGAGTATGACATTGACGTTAACATCTTTTAGATGGATCTTCTATAGTGCAGTGAACTCAATTACGCCGCTTATCGTTCTAAATCTTGGCTTTGAAACTTCCGCTTGGAAGATCAGCATACGCCAATTAACTTATAATCTTGTAGCTCTAGTTGCTTCCATTCCAATTACGTGAGTGTCCCGTATTTCTTCTTATTCATGACTAACTTTGGCTAGTCTCTACTCGACATGGAAGAAGGACCTAAAGACTCCACTTATAATCACATTCATTTGCTTTTTAGTGGTGTAAGTATTCTCTTGTATATTTACATTTTTTCGGGGAGATTTCCAAGAAAAGGAATATTTTGAGCTAACCACTCCTAGAACAATATGCTATGCTAACGTCCACCCAAATATGAATCACGCTCAGCTTGGGTTCAATGTCCTTTGTAAGATGCCTTCTATCAGAATAATCAACACATTCTAACTTCAACAGCTGGTTTTGGCCAAAGCGGACCCCTTACCCTTATTGTAGCTCTCGTTCAATTCACAGCACCACACGCCTACCTCTCTACAGCGACAGGCTTGGCGTTCTCAGCGAGAGCCCTAGGTGGTGCATTTGGCTCGGCAGTACTTGATGCAATTATCAACAACAAGATGGGCTCATCTTATGCTCCAGCTGTTTCCAGCGCGGCCACCAAAGCAGGTCTTCCAAACTCATCTGTGCCAGCTCTGCTCGCGGCGTTTGCAGCTGGAACCGGATTTTCCAGCGTCGAGGGAATTAATCCAACTATTCTAGCAGCAGCTACTCATGCTAGTCAAGAGACTTACGCCGCTGCATATCGTCTAGCATGGTCGAGTATTATCCCATTCGTGATACTGGCGCTTATTTGTATTGTGTTTTTGAAGGGGGTGAAGGAATTGATGACAGAGCATATTGAGGCAACCGTAGAGAAGGAGGAGCAGGTTGAGAAAATTGCTGTTTGATAATAAGGTGATTGAGTAGTCCTATCCACCGCTAGTAAGAACAGAAGAAGTTAAAGATAGCATCCGAGCTCTTCAAACAGACAAGATAAGATCTCGCGCTGAATCTCCTGCAAAACTTTAACAATATCACTTGTAACATTTCATTAATCCGGAACAGCTTCACAGTATCGAGTGAATATATATTTTTAGAGCTCTCCATCTGGTGAATCAGGATCTCTGATTTTGAAAAATATATAGCCTCTCCTATTTTCCTCGTCGGAGTGTCTTTCTCTTCAAACAGGGCAGCCAACAGTACCCCACCTTCACCAATAACCCCACTTACTACTTTGAGTTAGCCCATTTGTCTGCTTTCGACCTCCCCTCTACTTTCCAAACTTTAAACTTCAAATAGTTCACGTGTAGTGTTCCGCCTGTATAGAAATGTCAGAGGCTCATTTCACGGAGCCGACAACCCAATACTGGCAAGAGATACTTCCTGCACAGCAGCCGCCATCAGCGCCGTGGAAATATGGCTGCCCAACTGTCTTACCGGATTCCAAAATCCTCATGCTACCAATCAGGCAGTTGCCCAAACCCGACGAAGCTGTTGCTTCCTTAATTATCAATCAAGCATCCATCGAGGTAGCAAATGAGCTTGCTCGCTTTCTTGCTGATATTGTGAGTCGATTCAAAGCGGATGTCATTATCGGGCTACCGACATTGGGTTTGACACTTGCAATGCAAGTTGCTCAGAAATTAGGCCACAGTAAGTTCACTTTTCTGCCATTTTACTTTCCCTGCTAATATAGAATTCAAAAGAACGTTATGTGCCTCTGGGTTACTCTCGAAAGTTTTGGTACAGCGATGCCCTCTCCACGTCAGTCTCATCCATCACATCTCCTTCTGGTGTTAAACCACTCTACCTGGACCCGAATCAGCTCTCTTTGGTTAGGAATAAGAGAGTAGTCATCATCGATGATGCTGTAAGTTCTGGTACGACTTTAAAATCAACGTGGGATTTTCTAGAGAGTGACGAGGTAGGGTGTGAAATAGTCGGATGTGGTGTTGTGATGAAGCAAGGTGAGAAATGGAGGAGTTTGCTCGGAAACGAGAGGGTGAATATGATGGTGTGGGTATTTGAGAGCCCTTTATTAAAAAAAGTTGAGGGTGGCTGGGAGGTTAGGGAATAAATTTGACGGGGTAGTGGGAGCAACGACTTGAGGCCAGAGTCATAGACCGTCGGTCGCAAGACAAGGTTGGTTTTCCGACAAGGAATTACTGTATTGATAGAAAAATTTGGGCAGGAGTACTAACTCTAAAATTGTAGATGATAAATAGATTTATTTCAAGTGTCTCACACCTATCTATCATATCTATATCCCGACCTACCTACCCCAAATACCTGACCTACTGAGTCAAATAGTAGAATGATCACGTGCGTATTTCACCGGTCTCGGTGATAATTTTAGCTTGCTGGATACATCAATCCTTATTAAAAGATATCAATTAGAGTTATATGTTCCTTTTTTTGGTATGTGGGAGGAGGGGAGTGTAGGTTGATTAAACCGTATTTTTCAAGTCACATGAACATCTTAACTTCGGATTTTGGCATTCAGCACCCCATATGCAGTATTTGCGCAATCCCCGAGAGCTTTCAGAACATATTTTTGGCTTCCTCCAGGAACAGTCTTTGCGACTGTTTTAATTCTGTCTCTGAGGTTCATATTCGATTGACAATAACGCGTCATCGTAGTGAGCCAGGTCACTGAGCTTAGGGTTCGAGTTTGGAACCCTCGGCTTATTCTGCAATGCCGGCACTTTTACTTTGCACAACTTACTTTGATGATGTCATGGATAGTAAACACAGTCCATTTCCGTTACTTTTCTGCACCATTTGACATAAAGATGTCATCATTTCCTCATGCCGAATTCTCCTCAAATTCAAAGTTGAATACCTATCTAGGTAGTAATTGCAACTGCTGATAGGAGCTTTGCTGATGATATCTGATTTGCTGACCTCTCCCATGATCATGGTATCTCACTTCCAGTCTCCTTTTACAACTGTACGATGCGCACGCAGATGGAAGATACTGTACATGCGGCTTTCCTTCTTCCTCTATTCAAAAATTTGAATTTCGACTGGAAAGTTTACTCAATCGTGGGTGGCATGAATAACGTGAACGGTGCGAACGGTAGTGCACTATGCAGTCACCGGTTGTTCAACTAAGCTTCTAGTGAGGCTACTAAATGTTCGCTACAGGCTCATATAGTTCCTTGAATAATTATGTGGCGTCCGGTATCCGGTCGGCTGCAGATGACGTACCAAGACCCAATTTTCGATCTTGTGGTACACCACTACCGTAGATAGTCCATTTCACAATTCCTACATACCGCCAAGTTCTTCCCCAGCATTTAAATATTTTCAAACATCACTGTCAAAACTTTCCATTGTCTTATCCTCGAGTCATTTAGAAATTAACTTTACCTGTGGTTTTCATTTTCGGATACGACATTCAACTTTATGCTGAGGGTCCAAGGTGCTGTCTCACTTCTTACCAATTCAGGACAACGGATTTGAGCAAATATGGCAGCCGCCCGTAAGGATGGGCTGTCGGCAGCTCGGGTCAGAGAACACGGAAATATGAATGATCTTCCGGCTAGTGTTTCGGATACTTCTTCAGCTACGAAGGCTGAGGATGACACAACTTCTGAGAGAGTTGAGAATGTTGCCCTCCCTACATCTCGCCATCCTCGATTTCCCAACAACCAGAGTACCAATAATGAACAGCATCATCTTCCAAAGAATGAGAAGATCCGAACCGACGGTAAAATCGAGCTGACTGAGGAGATGTGCTTCGATGAATTGGGATTTTCATTTCCGGAGTGGAAGAAATGGTTAGTAAATTGCAGGCAGCCCATCTGAACTTCCACCATTTGAATGAATATGTAGCTTATTGATTCTATCAGGATGATCCTTTCTGTTATTTTTCTTGTTCAGGTGTCAATGAACTTCAACACTAGTTTGTACTCAAATGCCATTGATGGCATATCGGAGGAATTCAACGTCAGCACACAGGCAGCCAGATGCGGCGCCATGATATTCTTGGT
Organism: Haplographium delicatum; assembly: GCA_037952705.1. Taxonomy (NCBI): domain Eukaryota; kingdom Fungi; phylum Ascomycota; class Leotiomycetes; order Helotiales; family Hyaloscyphaceae; genus Haplographium; species Haplographium delicatum. The sequence continues at coordinate 50,924 of JAPZPC010000119.1, forward strand.
CCTTTATGCTTTTGGATGCGAGCTTTGGGCCCCGTGGAGTGAAGAATTAGGTCGGAAACCTGTCCTTCAGCTGAGTTTGTTTCTTGTAAACATCTGGCAGCTTCCTGTAGCCCTCGCCCCAAATTTTGCTTCCATCTTGGTTGGAAGAGCATTGGGGGGCCTTTCATCAGCCGGAGGTTCAGTTACGCTCGGCATGATTGCGGACATGTGGGATTCAGACAACCAACAGTACGCCGTGGCCTTCGTCGTTTTCTCCTCGGTTGGTGGTTCGATCCTTGGACCAATTATTGGCGGTTTCAGCGAAGCTTACTTAGACTGGAGATGGTCGATCTGGATCCAACTTATCTTCGGCGGGTTTGTACAAGTTCTACACCTGGTTCTTGTTCCAGAGACTCGAACTACTGTTATGATGGACAAAATTGCCAAGAAGAGACGCAAGAACGGTAAAGATAAGAACATTTGGGGACCAACTGAGCTCATTCCTTTCAGAGAGCGATTCAATACTAAGGAGATATTGACTACTTGGGTTCGACCTTTCCAGATGTTTTTGACTGAACCAATTGTTCTCACTCTCTCCTTGCTAAGTGGATTCTCGGATGCTTTGATATTCATGTTTATTCAGTCCTTCTCCCTTGTCTATAAGCAATGGGGTTTCAGTACCGTTGAATTGGGGCTCGCTTTCATTCCTATTGGCATCGGGTACTTAATTGCATGGCTCTTGTTTATTCCTGCCATCAGGCGAAATATAAAGGAGCGACGCGACAAACCCGAAAGTGAGCAGGCTCAATACGAATCCCGTCTATGGTGGCTACTTTATACAGCTCCTTGCTTACCTATTGGCCTAATCGGATTTGCGTGGACGAGCACTGGTCCTCCAATCCACTGGATTGGTTCGATGGTATTTGCGACCATTGTCGGTATTGCAAACTATAGCATCTACATGGCCACCATTGACTATATGATCTGTGCCTATGGGCCATACTCGGCCTCCGCAACTGGGGGGAATGGTTGGTCTCGAGACTTTCTGGCAGGAGTCCTCACGCTGCCTGCCACACCATTTTTTACAAGTAAGTTTGCACCAAGACGGCTAATCATCCAAATTTCTAATCATGTATAGATATTGGCTCAGATCCTCTTGCCAACGCATCCACGATTCTTTTCTGCATTTCTTTCATACTCGTGATCGCGGTCTACATCATATACTGGAAAGGACCTGTGCTCCGGAAACGTTCCCCATTCGCCCAACATCTCTCTAATGCGCGGAACAATGATACTCATGGTCGCCCTCCATCTCGAATAGCGGGTAGCGTAAGAGCCAATTCGCTTGCTACATAACCGTAGGAAGTCGCTAGAACTCATATGCTGGATCGAGGCAGCAAGAGGCGCCACAGGAAAGTTCAATGGGTACTAAACGGAGTAATCAGGCAAATGATGGGCGTTAAAGGAAGGAAGCAAGAACGGTTGAAGGTTTATTGGGAGGATTCTGATAAATTGTTTTGATATGCATTGCAGAAATCGAGGAGATTTCGGTTTGGTGTTCGGTATAGCATGCATAAATCTGAATAGCAGCCGAATAAGTTCGAGATACTATTAAAATATTATATCTTCATAAAAGTCATGCGTGGAGGAAGCAACTCTGTGACTTAATGTTCTTGCTGGGCCCGGATCGCTGTGGTGAGGGGTAAGTCGTTGCCAATTTGTCCTCTTTATCCCATCTAAGATCCTTTACATATTCAAATTACTAGGCCAAGTTTTTCTCTCAGATCTGGAATGCGAAGTATTGAATGATAATAAACTGTACATAGTGGTAGAACAGTACAGTTTTAATGTAGTTTCATTTTATAAGTTTCGGCCCTTTTTTAATCTGAAGAAATGAAATCCCCCCTGATGCATGTCCCATAACAACAATTTCTTCCCAAACAGCTATACAAGTAGGCCGATGATTAGGAGGTAGCCAGAGAATATTAGCTACGCCTTCTGTAACCCAATTGCTTGATATAAGTAGAGGTGGCAGCAGCTTGCCATCAAGTGAGAAGGCCACTGAGTTGACCAAGTCCCTATGGCCCTCGATCATCTGGAGCGGCATGCCCGTCACAGCGTCCCAGAGCCGTATTGTATTGTCGTTAGAGCCAGAGACGACTTTCGTGCCCTCAGGTGAGAAGGCCACTAACTTGACCGAGTATGTATGGCCCTCGAGTGTCTGGAGTGACACGCCCGTCACAGC
>JAPZPC010000119.1:53247-118661 GCA_037952705.1 Haplographium delicatum
GTCCCAGAGCCGTATTGTATTGTCGTCAGAGCTAGAGACGACCTTCGTGCTGTCAGGTGAGAAGGCTACTGAGTTGACCGAGTCTGTATGGCCCTTGAGTGTCTGGAGCGACACGCCCGTCACAGCGTCCCAGAGCCGTATTGTATTGTCGTCAGAGCTAGAGACGACCTTCGTGCTGTCAGGTGAGAAGGCTACTGAGTTGATCCTGTATGTATGGCCCTCGAGTGTCTGGAGCGACACGCCCGTCACAGCGTCCCAGAGCCGTAATGTCTTGTCGTTAGAGCCAGAGACGATCTTCGTGCCGTCAGGTGAGAAGGCTACTGAGTTAACCGAGTATGTATGGCCCTCAAGTGTCTGCAACAGTGCATTCCACTGCGCTTGCACTTTAGACTTTCTTTCGATCCAACGGGGGATATAATTCTTAAATGATCCTCGAACAATACTTTTCTCTGGGGCGAAGATAAGAGCTGAACAGTATAGTTGTAGTGGTGCCTGTTCAATTATAGACCGGTTGTATAGAGCGAATCGCTTGGCATCATAGACAAATGCGTAGAGATTAGGATTTTTATTAGCCTCGTTTAGATTAGTTTAGATTCTTGTGAATAAATATCCTACGGGGAAGACCTACTGGAATAAGTGCCTCCAAGGACAATATAGCAAGAATCCCTTCTGAGGCCTTCCCCATCCACCCAAGGGCCTCAAGCCAGTGAAGAAGATGGTCTTGTAGGAATTGATGAACCTGGTTATAGAGCTGGCCACCGCTCCTTTGTAGATGATGTACCCAGTAAAGACATGCATACTGAACTCCTGGAGGAAGGTATATCTCTACTTGACTGCTCTTTATATTAGTTTTGAGCATTCCGGGAGCTTCTATACCACAGATATCACGCTTTAGAGACATACTCATAAGCTGCATACAGCTACTAGCTAGCGTCTGATGCGCTTGCTTCTCGTCCACCCAGAATGACTGATCATGGCATCTTTGCTTGTCAAGAAGGAAGTCACGAAATGAAGGATGCAACAGCCGTATTGGGTGACACGGATTCTGTGGTATGTTGAGAACCGAATGCAAACGCACTACTCTTAAATTAACTAACTCTAGGCGAATTTGAAGAAGATTAGCAAGACTGGCTGCTGGTAGTGGCTCAGCCAGGATAGCAAAAGACCCGATCACCTGCTTGAATGTCTGTAGTAGCCGGTTTTTGTCTCGCCCGCTTTGAGCTTTCTCAATAGAGCGCTGCAAGATTTGGGTATACATCTCATCGAGCTCCCACGTTGGTGATTGAGAAGGCACATCACGCCCCCACTCCGGTAACTGGCCAGACCCTCCATCGGAGAGGACAAGGTCCAGGAGATCCTGCGGTAGCCACTGACCGTCGCCTCTGATAAAGCGGCATACCGTCGCGGCATAGATGAATAAACCATCAGCTTGCTCAACAAGCTGCTTAATCTTGTCATCTCCAGGCCAGCCTGCAAGAAGATCATTGAATTCTTTCCTGATTTCACGAAAATTATATTTAAGAAATATTGCTATGTCATGGTCCACAGTAGCGCGAGATACATCTTGGAGCACCAGGTCGTAATAGATAATCTCCGGCATTGCACGGAAGCCAAGTTTAATAGGCGTTTCTTGACGACTAGTTAGGAAGATTAGGAGTCGAGCGGTACCTATGTCGTTTGCCTCAGCTATCAGTTGAAGAATTAATCGGATTTCATTTCCCTCTTCGCACTCATCCAATGCATCAATAACAATGATGAATGAAGACTGGACAAAGGCACTATCTAATTTGAGGAGCGGCTGAGAGATGAGCTGATTCCACTGGTCTCGTAGACCTTTGCTAGCGATGTTAGTATCCTCTAAAATAGCATCGCAAATGTACTGTTGTAGAGTTGGTACGCTGCTTGCAAGCTGCACAGCGATGCTCGAGACGAACTTGCCAGCATGGCTAACATCTCCACCGCCTCTTGAGAAGAAGAAACTGGCCCCAAGACGCTTTCGATCAAAGTATCTGCGGGCAACAGTGCGCGCGATCGTCGACTTTCCTGTGCCGGCTAGACCGTTCAGCCAAAATATGCGCCGCTCGTCTTGTTCATCAGCCCAGTCATATATCTCCTGTAAAAGGTTGACCCGAGTTTTTGGGAGGCAGGTAGGTTCATGTTGGCGGCCGTACGAGTTGAACGGTGCATTTGTTGCAAATGGTAGGAGGTCGAGCGGGTTTTCTCGACCTACAACTTCTTAGTTCGTTATATTACTTGACGCTTTTCTCTACTAGGGTAGCTTACTGATATATGTGTGGTGTGTATCTCCAAGTTGAGCTTTTGAATTGCCATCAAGTTGAATGTTGTGAAATTCATGACCGCGTTGAGCCGAGCCTAGATTTTGCCAGTTTAGATTTTCCATCGCGGCAATGATCGACTGTGCATCCTAATGCCGTCGCTAAAAGAGCGGTAATATAGGGACCAAAGCCTTTTCAAAGCGCAAGTAGTTACCGTGATATAGAACCGCGACTGCAAGTCTAAGGTCAAACATGTATGCCTAATTGAATTAAGCGACTCCAACCTGCAGGCGCCTCCATTTTCGACGCAACACATTCCTTATCAACCTGTATTCAAGGCCTAAAGCTTACTAAGCCGGCAGTCATTTCTGGTGAACTCCTGGCATGTGCCATATGTTTAGTAAAGGCGAAAAGAGGACATCGATTTCGCTCCTAGCTGTAAGTCATTATTGGTAGAATTGCGGCATATGTCGATTGATAGTCTTAGGCTACCATAGTAGAGTACATGGGTATACACCTCGGAGTGGATACTTGTTTTCTAGTACAAATAGTGCTATGTTTACTGAACAGGATATTTAGTTAGGTATCTGTGGTAAGCATTTAGCGCACGTAGAACCTCTGGTAAGTGCTTTAGGTCCTGAGAATTCTCCCAGTTTGCTCCTATATGCCCTCACTGGCCTATTAAAACTTGCTAATAAAGGTAGATTTCCTATAAGATTGAGGTTCTACTCAAGACCAAATTGGATACTAAGGCAGCAAGAATTCCCCTCCCTTAGCTACTAAATCCATGCGGATTTATTATAGTTGAAAACGAAATGCTCTATCTTACTTCTATGGGCGGGGTTGCTGAGGTGAGAACTAAGTCTCAGTCATACGACTATGGAATTCTGTTCCTCCTACAACAAGGCCTAAGATATCTTATAATCTACGCTTCCTGCTTTGATTCTTGCTCTCTCATCAATTTCAAAAAGAAATCTTTCAGGACAGCTCCTTGTAACAAGCCCCCATTTTGGGTTCAAAAGGAGACTTTAAATCAAAACTCTGCTCCTCCTCTTTGACGATAAAATGCCTCTGGAACTACCTAGTATCGAGGAATCACTGCCTAAGAATAAAACGCTCTTCTATGGAGGGAAATGGCATGAACCTAAAGGTACCGAGCTCCGCGATACCATAAATCCAGGAAATGGCTCTGTCATCGACTCCATCCCACAAGCCAACGCTGAAGATGTAAATCTGGCTGTTGATAGCGCCCACGAGGCATTCCTAACCTGGCGATTAACACCACCACCACAACGTGCTGCAATGCTACGCAAAGCAGCCGAGGCCATGCGAGCTCATGCACTCGAACTTGCATTGATTGATGCATATAACACTGGAAATCCCGTCGCAGCCATGTTGGGTGATGCTAACTTTGCAGCCGCCAGCTGCGATTACTTCGCCGGCCTGATTCCTATGTTAAAGGGTGAGACGATCCCACAATCTGACGAGACGTTCCATTACACAATACGCGAGCCTTTGGGCGTGGTAGCTAGAATCGTTGCGTATAACCATCCCGTGATGTTTGCAGGAGCGAAGATGGCAGCACCGCTTGCAGCTGGGAATACGGTTGTGATCAAGCCACCGGATCAAGCTCCTCTGTCCTGTCTCCGTCTTGCTGAGATATTAGAGGGGATATTCCCGCCTGGTGTTGTTAACATACTACCTGGAGGTGCAGAGTGCGGGAAGACCCTTTCAGAACACAAGCTGGTGAAAAAGGTTACATTAATCGGGAGCGTTCCGACAGGGAAACTGATTCAGAAGGCCGCGGCAGTGAGTTTGAAGCCGACATTGTTAGAACTTGGGGGTAAGAATCCGCTTCTCGCTTTTCCAGATGCAGATATAGAGAAGCTGGCTACTGGAGTGGCGAGAGGGATGAATTTTACATGGGCTGGTCAGAGCTGTGGGTCCACTTCGAGGGTGTTTTTGCATGAGAGTATTCATGACAAAGTTCTGGAAAGGGTAGTTGAGATTGTGAAGAAGGAGTATAAGCCTGGTGTCCCAACGAGGATGGAGACGACCATGGGGCCTCTCATTAACAAGGCGGCCTATGACCGCGTCATGGGTTATATTGAGTCTGCAAAAGAAGAGGGTGCACGTCTAGTTATGGGTGGGAAACCGCCAAGTGATGTGCCCGAGATCAAAGAGGGGTTCTTTATCGAACCTACAATTTTCTCAAATGTAAAGCCGGATTTCAGGATTGCACGAGAAGAGATATTTGGGCCAGTCATGGCTGTATTCAAGTGGAGCGACGAAAAAGAGTTGATAAAAATTGCTAACTCAACACCTTACGGTCTGACTGCCTCGATCTACACGCAAAACATCAGTACCGCGCAGAGAATGGTCAAGCAAATTGAGGCAGGATTTGTTTGGGTAAATGAGGTCGGTCGACATTTCCTTGGGGTGCCATTTGGTGGATACAAGGAATCAGGAATTGGAAGAGAAGAGTCTCTGGATGAGCTGCTGTCCTTTACGCAAGTGAAGAGTGTAAATATTAATTTATCGTAAGTTAGTTACGCGATGATATATTATATAAAAAGAAATACCGACCCCTGATACTTGTTGTTAGATGTGTAGAGAGGCCGAGGAGGTACAGTCAATGTTGATACGCAGCAATTTTGAAGGCTCAGTGCTGTAAGTGGATTGCCGTTCAGGGCTGGGCGGTCAAAGTCGCGCGGACTGAGCGATGCGATCATGCCAAGCCTATAACCACAGAATATTCGCGTCCTCCCTTCCTCTCCTTGCCTTGGAGATATATAGAAATATATGAAGCCAGCGCAGGCATGAGAAAAGAAGGATTCTGTCCTCCGCCCTTAAAATTTTTGACTAACATAGTTCACAACCGTGTCGTCCACAGCGTTTTGAACTGAGAAAATGCTGCCCTGACGAGCAATTTAGTCGGCAATATAACTACTAGCGTGTGCCTTGTGAAGATCTAGAATTTGTAAAGAAATGGTTTGAGCCCGTACCACACACCTATAAATTCAATGTGGGCTTTCAATCCCCAAGGTCCAATGAATCTGTGCTGGTTTTCTACCTTCCCATATTGAAAGATAATTTTGAATCAAATTGACCCACAGGACAATCATTCAAGGTATAGATTTAGTACCCCGCACTTGCAAGGTTTGATCACTAAATGTCAAAATGTCAGCGGTCACTCTACAAAATCTGCCCCGCTCGCTAGTCCACACGTAATCCCACCTTCGTAATAAAGACCCGTCAAAACCCTTTCACACATTGGCCTACGTGGTCTCAGAATCAAGGAAACTAGAGAAAGACGGTTCAACTTAGCAATTGCGTTCGGCTCGCCGAAGCTTTATACCTCAAGAAATATCTCATTCGCTCTCTGGGCCTGGAGGCCCCAGCAGATGGTAACGTTCCTTGCTCAAACCGCATTTCCCCCTCTCGGCCCGTCAAAGCCCGGATCCCCTCAACACCACCACTTTGTAGGAGCGCCACCGCCTCATGTTAAATCCAACCTCCCTTTTCTAGTTTGAACCATACATATATCTCGACGGTGCGGCTCTTTCAATTGAATGTCTTGGCATGACATAGGGGAAGCCAAGGCAATCTGAGCTGGCACGCCTTTCCGATTACCTGGAGCAGAGTTGTCATTGAATTTTAGATCATGGCGTTTCTTAAAGCCCAAACCGTCGAGGTGATTGCAGAGGATCAATTTTCCCCTACTATAGAAAGTATAAATTTATCTTGTTCGCGTCTCTGGGTAAGATACTCCTCATTGCCTCACCATAGAAGACTGCTCACCAACGATGAATGATGGTGACTTAGGATCCAGTTAACGCCCATTTTGAGGTGTGCGCATTGCCTTATATCTCAGCCATCTCGGCTGTTGTAACAGTATGCATTTTAATTGTTTTCCTACTTGGACACCTTCCCTGGGTACGGCGGCCGAGATGGGCGAGGGCCTTTGTGGAAGAGCCAAAGGAAGGAGCTGGAGATTTCCCCTCCAGTGTCAAACACTCTCTTTTACCCCAGACCTGGATTTTACTTGCAATATCCACACTTGGGTTAGCGTTTCAGATAGTCACAATATTCTTTCCCCATCTTAGAATCGAGATGGTGTATCCGGCATTGTCATGGGCTATTGCTACCTTTATCATCGCCATCATTCGACCAACTACAACTCCAATATCATTGCTTATCCTCTATAGCACTATCTTTGCTTCACAAGCTATCATATTGGTTGATGGCACTTCAACATTATATTGGAACGATGCGCCTAGAATTTGTGCAATTCTCTCTGCACTGGGGGCGGTAATTGTCATCCTGACTATGCCCATGAGAGACCCTTCTCTTCCTAATAAGGGAATCAGCCCGGCATTTGGCCCACCATCCCCTGACCTGAGAAGTCCAGAGGACAACTTGACTTTGTGGCAATTTATGACTGTTTCTTGGATGAAACCTTTAATGCTCCTCGGCAATAAAAGGCAACTTCATGATGAAGACGTCTGGAAATTGAGTTGGGAGTTCCAGCACAAAATGTTACATGATACATTCAAGGAGTTGCAAGGTTCCGTACTGAAGAGGCTGGCAGTGGCCAATGGACTTGATCTCTTTATAATTTCTGCTCTTGGTATATTGGAGGTCATTTGTGGTAAGTTCTGAAATTAAAATTCCAATGCCTTTTATTGACTTTTCTGCAGACTTTTCAAACCCTGTCCTACTACAAAAAATTCTCCAATGCATGGAAAATCCAGCAACGCCAAAGTTTGCCGCGCTGAAATATGCAGTTCTGACTTTGGTTGTCCGTTTGATAGCTGCTCAGTCAGGAGTCTTTAGTCTATGGTTTGGAAGACGGGCCTACGAAAGGTCTCGAGGGGAAATGGTTACCATGCTGTATGAAAAAACTCTATCTAGGAAGGTAGTGAGTGTTAGCAGTAAGGCTATCGTAGAAGTGGATGTCGACGCAGTCCCCAATGGCAGAGCGAAGTCCTCAGGGTCGTCTCGTCCACAAAAGGTTTTAGATTTCTTCTTAAAGCCTTTTCATTTGATATGTGGTCGTTCTAAAAGCAAAACACCCCCTAAAAAGGCAAATGATTTTGCGACGATGGGGAAGATTCTCAACCTCATGCGGTAAATTCTGGATATCCCACATTACACACATTTTGCTAATCATTTCGTAGTTTTGATGCATACAACGTTGCGCAGCGGTGAGTTACAACTGATTATGGAGATAAAATTTAGCTAATATGCCTGACAGGTTCTGGGAGTTCGCGAATTTGGTTAACCTACCCCTTGGCATTATTTTTTCAGTCGTTCTTATATGGAGACTGTTGGGATGGCCTTGCCTTATAGGTGTTCTTGTCATCTTCGTTGCTCAAGTTATAAATACTTTCCTTGGAAGGTCTTTGCTGCATTGGGAGAAAAAACGCAGAGTTGCCGCCGACACTAAGATCCAAAGGATTTCTCAATTCGTAGACGCTATTCGGCATCTACGCTACTATGGATGGCAGGATATCTGGCTTGGTCGGATAATGGATGCACGACAAGAGGAGCTACATCTTCTTGTCATACTTAATTTCTTACGCATCTTGATCAACTTTACAAATGTCTTCGCTAGTGGTTTATTCCCCGTAGTTGCATTCTGGGCTTATACCGTATTGTCAGGCAAGCCTTTGAGGGTCGATGTTGCATTTCCAGCACTGCAACTCTTTAGCATGCTCGAATTGAGTCTGAGGGAACTGCCGAACATAATCCCTGTGAGTGATTATTCAATATTTGTTTGCCCCACAACTGATGTAGAAACTAGACACTTCTAAGTGCTATTGTATCTGTGAGAAGGCTTGATGAGTTTATGAAAGAGCCGGATAAAGAAGAGGCAGAAGCAGGACTTTCCCCAGGTTCGCAGATCGAATTAAAGGATGCTTCATTCTCCTGGCCAGGCTCCTCTGAGCCTGTTCTGTTCAATATCAATCTAAAATTTCCTCTTGGTTTGACGATCATTTGTGGAGAAGTCGGCGCCGGAAAGACAGCTTTGCTCCAGGCATTACTTGGAGAAGTTGATCTTGTAGGTGGCGAATATCACAGGTCAGCGGAAATGGTGGGGTATTGTGGACAAATCCCATGGCTTCAGAGCATGAGTATTAGAGAAAACATTCTCTTCTCAGCTCCGTTCGAGGAAGCTAGATATAAACTGGTCCTGGAGGTTTGCGCCTTACTCCCCGATATGGCATTGTTCAAGCATGGAGATCTTTCTTTGGTAGGTGAGAATGGTGTTGGCCTCTCAGGCGGTCAAAAGGCTCGAATTTCCCTTGCTAGGGCCGTATACTCAAAAGCAAATACACTACTGCTCGACGACCCCCTTTCGGCGCTTGATCATCAGACAGCGGAATTTATTGTGCGAAGATGCTTGAAAGGGCCATTGCTTGAGGGGAGGACAGCAATTCTTGTAACACATCGTACTGAGCTCTGTCTCTCGGTAGCAGTCCAGGCAGTTCGGATTAGCAATGGACAGGCAGCTATTCTTGACCCTGAGACAGCACCCTTGCAAGAGGTGCATAAAGAAAGTTCGACTAACGAAGAGGCCGAGGTAACAGATGAACAAGAAGTAGGTGCAGCTCCCGATAAATTTATGGAAGAAGAACATCGAGCACATGGAGGTGTACAAGCAAAAGTCTACTGGGAGTATATCAAGGCAGGAAACCTCAAATGGTGGTTTGTTCTTATACTGGCTCTTGCTCTCTACCGCACTATCGAGATTGGGGAATCGTGGTTCCTCAAAAGCTGGGGTGAAGCTTATGGAAGGGCTGGGCAAGCAATTTACGACTTCTTATATACCTCATCGACTCTGAACAAATTTTTGTCCCACTGGTTTTTCAAACCTTGGGGCTGGACCGAGGTCTCTACGAGTCAAACATCTTCGGGTCTATTCGGTCAACTCCCTTCTCCGGATACCAACATTCGGCCGTGGCTAATTGGCTTCCTTTTGATTGCAATTGCCCAAGCAGTTGCCTTCCTAATATCTCGAATTTTCATGATTGGCATAATTTACAACGCGGGTAAAGAACTCTTCGAAAGAGTCATGGTGAAGGTTGCCCATGCCACCTTCAGATTTTACGATGTCACGCCAACAGGGCGTCTCATGAACCGTGTCACGAGTGATATGAGTACCGTTGATGGGAATATATCAGTCCAATTCCAGTCAGTTGCAATTTTGTCCATTTCATGGATATCTTCCCTTGTGGTTATTGGATCAGTTACCCCCTTTTTCTTGGTATTTGCAGTTGGACTCACCCTCGCCTTTATCTTTATATTTTCACACTTTCTTCCGACCTCACAAAGCCTTCGTCGTCTAGAAATGGTGTCTCTAACGCCACTTATATCTAACTTTGGGGCATTAACGGATGGCCTTACGACAGTCCGAGCCTTTTGTGCATCTTCTCGGTTCCACGATCGAGTCATTACTGTAACGGACGACTTTCAGAAGATGGACCACTTTTACTGGAGCCTGCAGGCATGGTTAATGTTTAGGTTTGATTCAATCTCGGGATTTTCAAATTTCCTTTTGACGGCGATGGCGCTCTACACTGGAGTATCGGCGGGCCTCACAGCTTTCGTTTTGACAGCCTCTTCGAAATTCGTAAGCTCAACTCATAGTCTCTGCAAGACCTATGGCCAACTTCAAATGGACTTTGTTTCCGTGGAAAGAGTTGTTGAATTGCTTCATCTGGAGCAGGAACCTCCTGGAAATGTATCCCCTCCAGCTTCTTGGCCGTTGTATGGTGGAGACATCGTCTTCGAAAACGTCACTATCAAATATGCTCCACATCTTGACCCTGCACTCTCAGATATCTCGCTCACTATCAAAGGTGGGTCAACAACTGCACTTATTGGACGTACTGGATCTGGAAAGAGTACACTGGCATTGTCCCTACTTTTCACGACAGCTCCAGTATCAGGTCGAATTCTAATCGATGGGATCGATATTTCAACCGTAGAACTTCAAGCACTACGCAAGCGAGTGACATTCCTCGCCCAAGAACCTGTTCTTTTCCCAGGTACGATGCGTCAGAATCTCGACCCTCTCGAAGAATACACAGATGCAGAATGTGAAGCCGTCCTGGAGAAAATCGCTCGCAGGCATGAGTGGGTCCTCGACACTCACATTGACACTGGTGGAAAAAACATTAGCCAAGGACAAAGGCAACTTGTGGGGCTGGCCAGAGCTTTATTGAGAAGGAGTCCAATTATCATCATGGATGAAGCGACAGCAAGTATTGATAAGGAAACGTCGTTACGGATTCAGGAGATTTTGAGGGAAGAAATGAAGGAAAGCACAGTCATTACCATCGCGCATCGTGTGGAGGCTGTTAGCAATTGCGATTTCTGCGTTGTGCTTGCGAAGGGCAAGATTTTGGAGCAGGGAAGCCCGGAGGGGTTAAAGGAGAGAATGGAGAGCTGAGGTTAAAGGATTTGAGAATTGTCTATAGTCATTGGATGATAAAAAAGGTTAAAAAGTTAAATTATATAAAGAAAAATTCCATAGAGACATATACTAGATACTGCGAAGCTATTCTAGCTCTATCTAGAATATTGAAGAGCTGAAGTCAAAATTGTTCGAGTCTCACAGGAACTTAACGCGAGGTATGGTTTTGCTAGTCTAAAGCTTTTGAATGACTCTAAGATTTTTATAAATTAATTCAGATTTTAGGGATTTAAAAGTGTACAATAAGTAGCATAAAGCGAATTCAATAATTTAGCTTTCTAAACATGAACCTAAGACCCATAGTAAAATTATATGGGAGACCTTTGAAGAGCAACGGGGTAAGGAAAAAAACAATATTGTAATACCTCGGCAAAAAGACGTGTAACACTCCATAGATTTTAACTATTGCATTATTGACCATCAGGTACCTAGTTGGGACAGATTAGAGAAATTGCCCAGGATGATTAAAAACAGATAACACAACAGAGTGATGGTTGAAAATGGTTAGTCACTTAATTGGACAGCCTCCTTAGTTTAGCTAACTAACTGAAGTGTGGTTACTCTAATGTAGGCCTTTTTCAACAAGCTATAACAATCTCCAAAAGCATGAAAATCAATAAACACTTCATCCATCCCCATTCGTCGGTTGCCTTTGCAAAAGAATATAGCACCTCTCTTCTGAGGCATATTTCTTCACCTCCGAATTGCTATTCTCATTCAAGCGCAATTCGGTCGAAATTCTCAATGACGCCTAATTCCCTTTAGCACTTATCAAGAGGAGAGAACTGAACACGCAAGACTTACGAGGTTTAACCCACATAGGCTTTACTGTTGTAAGAAAATCTTGGAACCAAGGCTCATTCATGAAGGCCTACATGCATGGTCAACTCGAATTCCACCTATTAAAACACGGAATTTCCTACGTTCGCCCACCATTTAGAATCTTCAGTCCAGCCCTGAACGATTCTTATATGACCCGCATCATCTGGATTCACAGAAACCTCGGTGAATGTGTTCTTTGGATTGCTGCGAAACTGCTTGGCTACAGGAATTGCGTGCTTGAGGTATTCATCTTTATTGGAAGGATCAATGAAAACGTTCATCGTAATAACAACTCCGGCTTGACTTCCTGCCATGATGAATAAATAAGTGGAGATGAATAATTTTGTTTTCTCTGGTTTATCTAATATGGTAGAATATGATATCTGATGCCAACAAAAACAGTTCAGTAACGATACTTTTATAGTCAAACTGGTTCTCCGGATTACGGCCGGACTGCTTGAAGGAGCTTCCTTCAACTACGTAAGTATATTAGAATTTCAAAATTAATTGACAGTGATTTTATTCGCTATCCAAAGTAGGGCTTGAAACAAGCCGGATATAAGTTACGTGTGTAGCTGAGTCGTCCCTTTTTACCTGAACCTAAATGCGGGGTTGGCTGAAATACTGGAGCCCAATAAAACGGTTCGTGGCTGACATTTTATCTAAAATCCCACAGCCACTAATAGTAAACATTGAGTTGTGAAATCCTTTGTTCGAATCTGATCTAATTCGTGGCGGTTTGTGGGGAAGTCCGAGTGAGCGGAGGGTCACAAGTTTATGATGCTGGACCCGTTAATGCGACCTCAACGGTACGGCATGACATTTAAAATTTAGCGGCTTTGAGATCCTATGCGCTTAAAAATCCAGGATGAACTACTATACCGAACAAGACTCCAATTTTAGAAACTTTCTACGGCATATGAATCGCATGAACCCTTGAAAGGATTATCGTAGAGAGGTAACTGCGGAATTATGCGAAGTTAACTAGGCACTTGGACTCCGTCAAACACCACCGACTTATGATTAACACTGCTTTATTCATCCGTCCACAACTTATCAGCGCCCAAGACTCGAAGATTTACCGCAACAAATGTGAATATTTCATGGAGTTGTAAGTCATCGCACGACCCATCATCCTTCGAGTATCGCATTCTATAGAACTCGACCTAGGCGCTTGCGAGCTAGACAAATGTCAACCGCGAGATTGAAGGATATTTTTTTAGTAGCTAGACTTTATTGATTTATCTCTGTGCCGACCCTTAACTATTCGATAACTGATGATCTGGAACAAGTGTGCAGCATCAACGAGGTTGGGGGCAGCCAAATTAATTACAGGCCTAACCCAAGATGAGCCCTCTTTCAATATATTCACTTGCAATCAAAACCTCAACAGATGTTATACTAGTATTACATATTTCCTCATAGTATGAGATGAAATGATATACAAATCTATAACTGCAAAATGGTGCCCAGAGACACAGGTAGCTCGTCACGTGGCGGACAGATATTCCATCATATTCGTGCATACCATACCTAGAAACTTTGGAATGCAGCGCTTTGCATTCCTTCTCGAAACAGATAACGAAGGGTACATTGCAATCCTAAAAGCTTTCTTTTTTTAATTTTTGAATCTACCTAAAAGCCTTTCCAAACATGATTCAAGTTCGATTCATCGTTATGGCAGAACGACATACCAAAAGACAAAAATTCAATATCCTCTAAGAAATACGCCCGCCTACGGCACATTGCTTCAGCTGATATGGAGCCATTGAAAAGTAGGCTGACACCTTCCGGCTATGGGCCATTTAGCACCAGGCAGGCGAAGGAACGTTACAAGGAAATGACCATGTACCATATGCAACGGCTTAATGGTTAAAATATTCATAGACACTTGGTTTGAACAATCTCGCCATCAGGACGAATCTCTAGGATCTCTTTGATACTATTGATTCTGGTGATATAAGGCAACTCACTATCGGCCAAGGGGTAACACCCGAAGCAAAAAAAAGCAATGGATAGAAAATGTACGGAGAATGGCTACAGCACAGTTGATGGTTACATTAGATGTGCATTACTAAAAGAAAAGAGTCTTAGAAAATAAGTTAGAAGAAGCGCTCCGTAATGAGCCAATTCTATAACCCTACCGCTTTTCCCTGGGTTACCGGCAGTCTGTGAGCGATGGTACACCATCAAAGGCTACTTAATCAAAAATAAAGTCGAGCTTGCCTTGAATGCCATGAAATTTCTTATGCCAGAATATGCTCTACTTAATTATATACTTGTCCAAAGCGGTCTTGATATTGATGCAACCGAATGGCGCTCCTTTCTCCGCGTCCGTGCCGAATTCAAGGAACTATTCTAAGACCGGCCTAGCAATGATATCTGCCAAAAGTTCATGGCCACCATCTATGAAGTTGAGAAGGACAGCTATATTTTTGAAGATGGTTTTATGGGCCATGATTGGAATGACTTTCTTGCGAGGCGTAATTACTATTATCAAAGGGTTCCAGATTGTCATATAAGAACGCGCCTGGGGAGCTAATTCCTGGGATTGCGGAGCGTTGGTTCGAGGAGATTATTTATTACTGTGATGCAGAGAATTATTTGATCGGGTGAATTTGTCCTATTCTGTCTTTACTACTTTTCCACATACCAGAGGGCTAGTGAAAGGGAGGTGGATGAGATATGCTGATATCAGTAGATACGGCCCTGCTGGTGTAGTTCGAAAGTTGCAGAAAGGCCCACCAAAACCACTACAATTGACTGTAATTACCAAAAGATCACCAGAAGATCACCAAATATAGTGTTAGGAGTATCTAGAATTGCTCATTGTGTTTAAGCACGCTCTGCTAATCATTTCAGTACTAAGATTCGGAAATTCTCAGATATTTCCTCTTCACCAAAATTTTCAAGATACACAATTACAAGAGTCTACCTATTTGATGCCAAATGTCTGGCTGGAAGGTCGGCATATTTGGCAATCGTTAACTCCAACCAAGACTACTTCACCGCACATAACGGAAGTATAATTTAGTCATGGTGCTATCCCTAGTGTCACATTATAAGCTGAATACTAGTTCCAAAAGTAGAATGATGGAAATGCAGCAGCCACATAGCGAACAAACCTTCGGAGGCCGATATGCAAGATGCCGGCATCCACTCTCTTCTTAGGGAAAGCTAGCCGACGGACTACATGAGAGAGTGAGGCGTATGGCAACCCATCAAGGTACTCTGCCGTATTTCTCAAAGGTCCGTCCTGCTCTAAGCGTCCGATCTTGGAGCGCCTCAATCATCGTGGACGCTGCCTGCATGAAGCTGAAAGTTGACATTTCAACCTCTGGCGCTTGGGTTTCACATCGAGAGATCGAGTAATTGCAAGAATTGATGAGCCCTGGCGGATAAAGTCAGAGTTAGTTGCAAGTATAGTAATGATGGGCATTGCTGGCTGGATTCCTAACCTACTCGAGTCCACATTATCAACATAGACTTCCGCCAGACCCCCAGAGAGGAGGATCATAATTGACCACGGTTTGAAAATTCAATAGAGATAAACAGAAAATTTTCTTGAGGACCAACATCTTTGCTTGGTCTGTGATTAAAAATCGAGGGTGTGGCTTGGAGAACTGTGGGGGCGTGCGACTCAGGGGCCTTTTCGCTCTGAAAGTTATCCAATTCGCTTTGCACGGGTTTAACCGAGAGCCAATGCGGCAACCCCCAGAATTATGTAGCTAATGGTCCAAAAGAGGAAAATCCGCGCGCAGTAGTCTCAAGTTTTGACAGAATTAACATGGGCATAGGTATCTGACCCTTTTCTTTCACACAATAACCTTTGCTTGAAGTATTTCTATATGCCTGGGATGTGGGTATCATATGTAAGAAATGGCAGTATCACTTTGTAACAGGACACTATGTGCATGGAAAAGCCGTCACCTGGGCCAAAAGACCTAACGTAATCTTCCTGTGGTTGCGCTACTAATGTCAGATCCTATCATGAATGACAATAGCATAGCGATGCGGAGTTGTGAAAGTAGATTGGTCAGTTGCAGGCGTTTGAAGTGGCTGGGAGAAACACTGTCGATCACGGTCACAGATATCAAGAGCCTTGAGACAAAAAGCAATTAAAAAGGCCCAAGTGATATATACTCAGAGGGGAATTTTGAAAGTAATCGGTACTTTGGGAAGCAAGGAGGACCTGATCCTACTGATGCTCCTGATTTTGAGAGGTGGGGCCTGGAGATCTGCATAGGCTGTGTACTTTCAGTCATAAAACTAAAAGCCTAATGCAAAGCCTAAAGCCTTAGTTCCCCAGACTATGTAGAAAGGATGGAGATAAATTGCAACAGGAAGCTTAATAAAGGGATGGATCGTTCAAAGTCACTTCAGGTACTTAGACTCAGATAGAATTAAAAGTCTCAAAGCATGAGGGGCATTGAATTTTGGGCTGTAGGGCTGGGTGTTGACCGATCCAGCAGTGGTATAACACCGTTGAACGGATCGAATGTGGGTTAAGCACCGGGAGCACGGATACGTATAGCTGAATTATTTTCGGAAAGTCCCAGGACCTTCAGGGTGGGTTAGAAACACATCTGACCTCCAGCTCTCCCTATTCGACCTTCAGCTTCAAAGCTGTCCGAAACAAGTTATATAAGCGATTGTTTTCTGTTCTACGCATATGATTACATCATTCAAATCACCAAAATGGACAAGAACGTAAACGCAAACATACCAAACACCTCTCTCTTCTCAGTGGGCCGCTAAGATAACGGCTCGACTAGATCAGGTATTGGAGAGCCCCCACCTCTCTGCATGTAGACTACTTTGGTTATAAGTGGCAACTAAGGGCTGTTTTTGGTCCCATCAAGGGAATGATCGCTACTTTTCAGGGCGAAAACAGTTGGATTACTTTGATATGTCGTCTTAAAAGAACAGAAATCACTTAGCTGAGCCTCTAACAGAGCCACTGAGCCCCCCTCTAGGCTCATCTCTAAGCACCATCTGTGTCGGCGTCTCCTTATTCTAATCCTGCGACATCTGTACCTTCCCGCCCGCCCCCGTCTCTGCCGCCATCCCGCATGCTCAACAACCTCGCGATACTCTGCCCTTACTGACGAACAGATAATTGATTATGGCCCCTGCCTTCATTGCCATCATCAAGCACACCACTTGAAAGATCCCTTGAAATACAGAATTCAAATTGGAGCTCCAAGTAGTGAATATCTTTCCGAAATCCTTCAACTAATTTCTCATCGGCAAGGGCCGAGGGCTAGTACGACGCCAAAGGGGAAGAGGATCATATCTCAAAACCCGGTCTCTCGGCAGTGGCTGCTCTCATCCCAGGGGTAAATGTTGATTCTCTATTGAGTGCTCCAATAAGGGGAATGGAGAATTTCTCCTATTCTGCGTAGTGCCATGTGAAGGAAGTTATCGGATTCTCCGATTTGTAAACCCCTAACTTAGTAGTTCTTGCTATGGGGCATTCAGAAGTTGCCTCCACACCTATAACTAAAACTCTTTCTTCCAGAGGCTTATCATGAGGCTAGATTCTAACTAAGCAAACGTGTTGCCTCTCAAACATTTCATTCGGTGATGTTGATCCCGAAGTATTAGTGCATATCTATTGACAAGATGGACATAAGGTATTGGGTTATACATCCATCGCCATAGTTCCATTCTAAGATCCTGTTTAATTAGAGTGAACTCTTGAGTATATTTTCAATATTGTGGCGTTCACGGAAGGAAAATAGCCCGGATTTAAGATTCTCAATGGCAATGACTATCTAACGTTGTTGTAGTACTGATGGAGTTCAGTGAAGTGACCCAGACTCTGTAGCAGCCATTGTATGTTTTGCATATCTTTCATGGTAGATCATCAGTCACAGCCAGAGTCAAAATCTTCAAACTCAAGTGATAGGGCGTTCAAGTGCCGTAAATTTCGCTTTCTATTATACAATGCAGTTCTTGCTACCTATTTGTTTTGGGCGTATTTCTTTTAAAGTTGTAAACGAATGAAATGAAACTGGAGCATCTAGGGATTTCTATTTATTTGCAGTTATGTAATGTATCATATTGGACGCTTAGCTTTATTTAGTTTGAATTCTCTAACAGACAATATGCTCCTCAGTGTGGGAAGATTTATACCGGGATGATCTACCCAATTTAGCCTACAGAGAGTAATCCCATTATGTGTTTTAACGAGAAACAGCTGTGGAATTACAATCTATTGATCTTCGCGGCTTTTGACATGAATTAGCAATTTTTTGATAGTAGATTTAAGAGCATATCAGCTCTCGTTACTGTATAAAGCTGCTAAAAGATGGTTTAAAGTAGAAGTGTTTAAAGCTCATTGAACATCAATAATTCGGTGCAAATGTATACTCACTCAAAAGAGCTCTCATTTCATGGTCCCCAGGCAGTTGGAAAGCCAATTCTTTTCACTATCTTCTATCGACATTGATACAACTGACTCACTCTTGTTCAAGCTACGCCCTTTTGAAAGTACTGAACGCTGGCTAGTCTTAGAAAATAAAAAGGGAGAGTGTGCCTGAAGTAGTTAATATTATATCACTGACACTGGCTTCGAGGTCGGACCGACTTGATGACATTTGTAGATATCAAAGAGCCTTCAAAGTGGTTTTCCACCTGACTCATGGAGGAAACAAAGGAGGAAACAAATTCAGGGCTCACCCTATCTGGTTATCATGAGGCTGTCTGGAAGATGTCAACACAAAGTCCGAGTCGGAAATGAATCTTCGGCCATGCAGACCGCCTTTTTGATATGTGATAGCAGTAGACAATAGAATTCAGACCAGATCCACGGATTTAGAAAAGATTTGAAGGCATGAGATTCTCCCATTGGACGGAGATCCCCAACACTTAACCTTTGCGCCACAAAGAAGCCACAATATGCAAAGTCGATCGGCGGCCGCTAGTGCATTTCCCCGGATTTAGGGTATAGGAGGAAAATGAAGATTCGCTGTAAGCAAGTTGTTATTCGACCTGAGCATCAAAAAGCCTAGGAGCCTAGTAAATACCTCAGAGATACAATAATTTGGTATGAAAGTTTAGACACAAGATTTCCAGAAGGTAGGGGTGACGCATTAGCAAAATCGTGAAATTCATAGCCTTCAAGAAAAGCCTTAGCAGAATTTTCCCCTTATCTGATGTAAGGTTAGCAGATAGGAGAAAGAGTTTCCTCATTAGACCAAAATATGCATATTTGCTTCTACGATTGGAACCGCTGTCATGATTCTTGAAAGAAGGCCCACAGCAGGAAATTATGCTCTAAGCTTGTGGAACCCGTTACGCAGGATTCCTACAACCACGAGGCAGCCCCAACTGAGATCAGGGATAGTTCGTGTGTGTAGACTAAGCTCACTAGTTGGAGGAGCTATGCGCCACCAA
The DNA here is from genome assembly GCA_037952705.1 of Haplographium delicatum. Classification (NCBI taxonomy): domain Eukaryota; kingdom Fungi; phylum Ascomycota; class Leotiomycetes; order Helotiales; family Hyaloscyphaceae; genus Haplographium; species Haplographium delicatum. Next base: position 72,229 of record JAPZPC010000119.1, read on the forward strand.
GCCTCAATAGTTGAGACCGTACAGAAGTAGTCCGTTTTCTTTTCGTCCAAGTAGTATCACCCCTGTCTCTCCACATATGAACTAGATAAGCGAAAGCTAGGGACTTCTCCTGAGCCATCACGTGATCTCCTACGAGTATAACGCCCCGCCCTCCCTGCGGCGATCCCTCCCGGCACCATGACGCCTCCCGAACTTGGCTTGAGAGAAATGCCGGATGGACGCCGAAGATCAAGTGATAAGCCAACATCAGCTCGAACTCAAAACCTCACCGACACGCACTGGTCTACCCATATAGCATGACAGCTCCTCTTACACCTTCCTTTGAATCCAGAAAACGCTCTTTTATGAATATTAAGAATCAACAGTCCCAACGACAAAAATTAATCATGGCTCCAGGAATGGGTATTAAAGCTCCAGTGCCACGAACACGTACAGGTGAGTTGGTTGAAATTTTTGGCCGTGGTCTAGGTTTAGTTGACAAAATTGTAGGTTGCTTGACATGTAGAAAGAGAAAAGTGAAATGCGATGAGGCAAAGCCCATATGTGGCCGTTGTCACAGATTACAGCGGGAATGCACTTGGAGTGATCAGTTACAAGTTATCTCCCATAGGCGAGCTTCGGACGACTCCATCTCGTCCAACGGATCAAAAACACAGACGCTTCAACTCAGTGGAATGTCTGGTCAAAATTTTGTAATCGAATTTCCGAATCTTGATAGATCTACAATTTCTTATGTGCACCATTTTATCACGTTCTGCTGCCGATTCCTCGCCTATTCGAATGATAATGAGGGTAACCCTTTTCAAGAGGAACTGGTTCCTTTGGCAAGTTCATCTCCAGCTTTGCTCCATTCGATGGCCGCAGTTGCTGCAGGGCATCTGAATCGCACTCAGGGCCAACATAGCTTTGCCGCAACAGATCACTATTCTCTAGCTCTTGGAGAGCTGACCCAAGCACTCTCGGACCCTATTGTTGCACGTTCAGACTCCACTCTAGGGGCGTGCCTGCTGCTTTGCGTCTACGAGGTAAGAGAAGTTTGTTATTAAGAGGATGACTTCACTCACAAGATTCTAGATTGCTTATTCGGACAGCTGTCTTTGGCTCGAACACCTACAAGGAGCCAGAGATTTAATCCTTTTTAGAGGGGGGCCAAAATCTTCGGATTATCTTACACGATTCTTCTCCTACCTTGATATTTCTGGCTCTCTGTCTTCTGGTGATGGCCCTCTTATTCCAGGATATTACTGGCTTGATGATGGACTGACCCTCGACGACTCGCCCATTTCAAAATTTCAATGTTGGCCTTACTATGACACTAACAACACCATGGTTCATCATTTTCACGAGCTCATGATATATATGAGCCAGTTATCACGACTTTCATCCGAATCAATGAGCTACATGGGCCGTGAACACCCGGAGATTATCGTTGAAAAAGCATATCAAATTAATAAAGAGCTTCAAACATGGTGGAGCAATTGTCCACCATCCTTGAGAGATCAGAGCAGTGATTGGCGTCGGCAAGCTCGACCCCAAAAGCTTACAGTTCCCGAGACCCTCCAAGAAGAAGCATTCTCGAGCACGAAATCATGTGTGCATGGGTGCACCATATATCTAAACCATATACTCGACCCTATTGGAAACGAGACAAAAAGCTCAGAGGTTCTTGAGGCTTTCAATGGTATTCTGGAGATTGTCAGGGAGACTCCTGAGGGCTATGGACTAGAAATGGGGCTTTATTGGGGTCTGTTCATGGCTGGCGTGTCTCTATTTAACGATGATGTCACCGAAGATTTTATACGGAGGAAATTAAAATCGGACAACGCCATGAACATTTACGTAAGTATTCTACTAAATCAATCATGGCAATTAACTCACAATATTATAGCACGCTGATCGTGCTCTTGATTTGCTCGAGGTATTGTGGAAAAGACAACGCCAATATAATACGAAATATGATTGGAGGGAGGTCCAGAATCAAATGGGAATACAAATGTTAGTTAGCCAAGGCAGAAAAATGCTATGAAACATTGCTAACATGATTTATTTGATAGCTTTATATTTGCTTGAGTACTTTCATTAAATATGGCTCTAAATGTGGCACGGAAACATCACTCATGCAGGTGTGCCCTTCGGTCTGAGTTTGGACCGGAGACAACTCTTCAGTCCGCCAGTTTTGCATTTTGCTCCACAAAAACATTTTGACGACATTATAAATCCAGAAACGACAGCTGTTCATCGACTCTGAAATGGGTTTCTTCCGAATGCGATGTCCATTTAGAAAGAAGTTAACGGCAAAAGGTTCACAATCTCCAAGCCTGGAGCATGGGGCCCGCTTGGCAGATAGCCACAACTACACAACCGAAGTCCGTGGATTTGAGTGAGGAGACTCCTACAGTAAATAGGGAACCAGGAAAGTCTTTCAAGCCGTTTTTATTTATACAAATCGAAGAAGCTGGATTTTTACAAGTATGCCTGGAGCATTAGACTTTTTTAGGCTCCATGATTTATAAAAAGGAGAAGCAAGATTTGCCTGGATACATTCAAATTTGAATTTGAGTGAGCAACTGTAGCTTTTAATTAATAATTGTACTTTTAGAAAGTACAAATGATAATATTTAATGACCCCTCTTAGTATAAAAGGTCTCGTTTTCCCCGCCTAATGTGCTGGAGGAGCTGGGTTTGCGGGTTATGTCATCAAGATATTGATTGGATGTCGTATAGTTCAACCACTTGAAATCCTTCACCGCATTTGAGATTCAAAGTATACACAATTGAAAAATGGCCACAACTTCAACCTCACATTCCATCCTCCTCACGGGAGGGACAGGCAAGGTGGCTTGCCGGATTGCACCTCTTGTGTCTCCCTATTTCAAAAACGTCATTGTCGCCTCTCGGTCAGGCTCTTTCCTATCGTTAGCCAAAAATGCCGTCGGAGTGAAATTCGATTGGCTTGATGGCACAACCTATGAAAATATTTTCAGGAGTAGTCCAATATCAACAGTGTTTCTCGTTGCACCTTCCTTAATGGATTGCTTTTCGCCCATGAAGGATTTCATTGACATGGCGATCAAGAACGGAGTCACGAGAGTGGTCCTGTTGAGCGCAAGTCTTTTAGATGTTGGGGATGGTCCCATAATGGCACAGGTATCGAAATATATATCATTGCTCAATATTGAATATTCGATCTTGAGGCCTTCTTGGTTTATGGGTGGGTGTACCTGCAAAATGCTAGCACTGTGTGCTAATGAGTGCAGAGAATTTTTCGGAAATGCAACATCTCGCAACAATACGTGACGAGGATAAGATCGTCACCGCCACTGGAGAAGGAAAAGTTCCATTTATCTCCGTGCATGATATTGCCGCTGTTGCCACTCGAGCACTCGTAGATGATCTTTCGCACAATACTGACCATTTGATTCTAGGACCTGAGCTTCTCTCGTATGACGAGGTAAACCTAAATTTCATTTCTCAGTGTTATATTTTTCTAATTTGTATGCTAGGTTGCCGATCTTTTAACTAAGAGACTCGGTCGCAAAATCACACATGTGAAGATCACCGAGGACGAGATGGCTGCGGGTATGACAGCTTGGGGAATCCAAGCGGAATATGCCAGGTTGCTGGCGCAGCTGGATACCGCAATAAAAGATGGGAAGGAAGAAAGATTGAATGATGTTGTGTTGAAAGTAGCTGGAAAACCTCCAGTCACCTTTACGAGCTTTGTTGAGGAATGTGTGAGGAAAGGCGTTTGGGAGAAGTGAAATGAATTCTGAATATGACATTTTGCATCTCCGGCAATTAGATAAAAAAACTATGATGAACGAGTAAACAAAATCCAAAGATATTTTGATCCCGAATTTTTTCATTTTCTCGCGCCATCATAAGACTAATTAACAATAGCACTCCACCGACTCAATCTCCTGTCTCATTAACCTTGGAGAAGGAGCTGCCTCCGGTTTCGACATTCAAACACAACCCGATTCGCCCATGAATCAAATAGAACTCTCTACTAGTTATCGACAGCTTGCAAGAATTTTTATCATACCCACTTAGCTATGTAACTTAAAGATGTGGACATTCACTTAGCAAATGCAGTAGTTAATTTGTTACCTTCTACGGAAAGGATCTGCGAGGTGGAGGTAAAAGGTTTGATGTTCGGAAAGACGGAGAGTCAGCACACTGGTTTTTTGACTACTGTAGGTGTCAGTACCGGTCGGTTGATGCTACCCGGAGGTGGTGAGAGACCCTGAGAGATAGATCACAAGCACCACTCTAGTAGCGAAGGAAGGCGCAGATGTTACAAGCCGTCACGTATAATTAATTACTGCCTTCGAAGATTTCTGAAGACTCTAGTCCTAAATGCAGAAGGTTTTCTGAAGAGCCGTGAGATGAAAATCACCTGTTCTACAACTAGTAGATAGTTACTGCAGGTAGATGAGTTAAAGGAAGGATCATTTGACAGATACGAATACAGCTGATAAGATGACTGGAGAATATTTAGTGTAGATGGCGCTTTTTATGTTTAAGATGTCTGAACTGTTCCTCGGAATGGTCTTAGTTCCTAGAACCTAATAAAATGTCCACCGGATTGTAGAGTGTGACAGTTGTTGGATCGTTGCCCATTAATGTACGCATCTGGACGCACCTTGATGGACCTGAAATGGGATAAAATGGATTCATTGTAACCAACAATAGCTTTTCTATAGTTGTCCGGTTCATGAACAGGGCATAATTTCTGGATTTTGGGCGTATTATGATCAAAAAGAAAACAATGATAGCCCACGTCTGAGCGCTCAAAAAGCAATATGAAAACAAACTGCAGGAAATGCATCCATAAAATATAGACTAATGCGTACCAAAGCTAAGGTAGCGCCACCAAGCCAATCAACCTGTCAAAATAAGATTGAGAATCATCGCTCAATGTTGTCGAGAGAGGTGCAGTAGCTAAAATATTGTTGTGGCGAGGTAACGAAGGAGTAAGAGTAGAATGCAGTCTTCCCCATAATGCATGAAAATGAATGGTACTTCCAAGAAGGACTTATAAGTAAAGGAAAACTTCCATTTGGGCGTTTTGAATGCTCATATACTCACCCACCTGGTGATATGGATACTGCTAACTTTTGGGCACAATTAGGCGCACTTATGCTAATTGGCTTGACGAAAGATATCAAATTTAATCCGAACATAAGGAAGAACTGTAAAATACCGTTCTGTGGCTTGAATATCAGAGGGAAATGCTGTCTTTGACATGACAGAAATAATGATGACTGCAGGGAGGTGATGGTGTGGACGTTAAGTGGACGGTGTTGTAAATCACATGATCACTAGTCAGCTTTCATTTCATTTCACAACACCATAGTACAAGAACAGGTGAAAACAAGTCAAGATCAAAGACTGGCTTGCTCTTGGTCATCGCTGACCCAAGTGTGTATACGATTTTCATTATCGAGACGTGAAGTTGATGCAAACAATTTCCTCTAATTCGATGATCTCTATCTTAAGAATTATCAATCCGCTCATTCTGTTGGACAGGCTTGGCGATGTTAAACTAAATCAATAAATGTCAATAATTACGGTCTTCTAATTGACTCACAGGATTTAACTTAACAAAATTCATAAGTCGTCTCACGCTACTTGGTAACAATCACGTGATAATATTTCATGTCGTTGAGTTAAGAGAGGACCCGTTCATGGATTAAGCTTAATTTTAAGCCTCATCACTATTAAAATCTTTTATAAGGGGATTTGTTCATGAGCATACGCTTTTTCAGATCTCAACGGTTCTTTATTTCTCGGCATTTTTCATTTATGTGAAAGCTTCGATGGAGAGTGGTCGGGGTCAGCTCCATAGACAGACAAGCCATCTCTGTTTTCGAAAGCCCTCAGCGAAGTTATTCCAAAGATTGAAATCCTCTTTTTCACGCAATTCTGTATTCTCAACTGCGCTTTTTGGTGATGGGTGCGATGCGGGTTCTTGTGTGGCGTTCTTAGCGCCTGAAGCCCGACTTTTAAGGCATGAGAAAGGTTACGCGACCCTGGCTCCCCTGGCAAATCTCGATTTCAGAGCTGACGGCTTCATTCCAACACTGAACTGGATTGCATCAAGATTCCATCAATTTCTCAGCGCAAGAAGTGGAAGTTCCAATCCGACTCACCTATCTTCATTTCAATCACGATTCTGTTGGCCTGTGAACCAGAGATCTGGTACCACCAAGCGGATTATCGCGAATCTACACGCACCGCGCGAAATGATTCATGTTTGAGCCAACGTTGGATCTCGAATTTTCTGGAGTATATCCTCTCTATTCCTGCATACACGTGCTGTAGCATATCAGGAACGCCTATTCTTTTGCAAGATCGCCATGCCCACGAAGCGCAAGCACGATACCTTTGACCCAAACAAGTCCGACTCTAACGACACCGATTTCGACCCTTCAGAAGCCAGAAGTTCCGCGCGAAAGTCTCGAAAGTCATCGAAAAGAAGCTCGACGAATCCAAAAAAGCGCACAAAGCGCAGTAAATATAGAGGCTCCGACGTTTCGGATGACGATGTTGAGGACAGCTTAGCAGAAGAATCCTTTTCAGAGCCCGAGGAGGAAGAGGAGTTCGAGATGAACGAAAAAACGGGAAGGGCTGTTCGAAAGGCAGCCAAGAAAGCTGTGAACTACGAAGAAGACAGTAATAGCGATCTTGCTGATATTGTTGGCGATATTGAGAGCGATCCTGAATCTGCTTCCGAAGGACGACCCAAAAGTAAACGATCTAGAGCAACTCCTGAAGAGATTGAACCAGAATCCGACGAAGAGGTTCTTCCGCGGAAACGGACCCGCATTGTGAAGCTTAAGCTTGGTACTCCTAACCAGAGTCGGGCAATTAGAGCCGGTAGCGCAGCTCGTACACAGGGAAGAGGTAGTACAGAACCTACATCTGCTGGCATCAATCGCAGAAGCACACGAGCTCATACCGAGGAAGGCGATGAGCCTGTTGCTCTATCAAACTCGGGGCATCATATTATTCGCGAAGGCCATAGCCCAGAACCCCTTGGACGACCAAGAGCAACTCGAGGAGGGAAGGGAGTGAAACAACCAGCTTCCACAATTAAGGAGGAAATACACGAATCGAGTTCTTATGAACAGCAGGCGGATGACAACATGATGACAACTGAAATTGCTGGGACTGATGACCAAGATGAAATTGAAGGAGCTATTGATGCCGCAGAAGATGGCGGAGAAGATGAGGATATGGCAGATGAAATTGCAAATCTTGATGAGGGCGAGGCACAGCCTGCAGTGGGTATTGATGAGGATGATGAGGATGAAGATCTCCCAATCACCCGCCGTACAAGAGGTTCACGAGCAGGTCTCGCGTCGGCCGAAGTAGAAGATGTCACTGCTGCTGAGAACACTGGTGGTTCTCGGCGCTTGACCCGAGGATCAAAATCTAAACAACGGAAAAGTGGTGCAGAAGCCAGCAGCGACTTTGAGCCTCCTGATGACGATGCTTCCGAGGAAGATATTTCAGGATCAGAGGCTGAGGCAAAGAAAGGTAAAGATGATGAATATGAGTCAAGCCCGGTACGAAGAGGACGGCGTGGGGCTCAAGCAAAATCAAAAAGCAGTTCACGGAGGCGAGGCAGTCCAGGCTCAGATGTAGACGAGCCGCTTGACGAGGATGAGCTTGCAGAAGAATTGCAAGACCTCAAGGCTGGATCTCGAAGACGACGCCAGAGGGATAATTCAGAAATTGTTTATGAACGCGGAGCAGGCCGTGCAAGAAAGAAGGTTGATTACAGTATAAAACCCATGGAACAAATCTACGCGGCGGATGAGGATCTTGAAGATGCCGTTCCCACCCCTACGCGAAGGGCAAGGGGTGGACGTAGTGGTGCCAGTCAGCCATGGGAGCGAAATCTATATACAACATTTGGACCATTTGGAGGAGGTGGAGGCCCTGCACCCGTCATTGGAGGGCCTTGGGGAACTGGCGCCACTGGCGGTGTAGATTCTGATAGCAGTGATGATGAAACTATGCAGCGGCCATCCGGCGTTGGAGGGAATGTAGGGATGACACCAACATCCGCTATGCCGCCTGGTTTGCTTCCTGGCCTGGGTCAAACAAACAATGCCGAAAACGCAGCAGCGCTCTCAGGAACTCCAGCCAATCTTGGAAAGATCAAGAGCCAGAAAGCTCTTGCTGATGCTGACCCACTTGGTGTTGACCAGAATGTCGACTTCAGCAAAATTGGTGGCCTCGAGGGCCACATTGATCAACTCAAAGAGATGGTTCAAATGCCATTGCTCTACCCGGAACTGTTCTTGAAGTTCCATGTAACTCCCCCACGTGGTGTCTTGTTCCATGGCCCCCCAGGCACTGGTAAGACGCTCCTAGCTAGAGCGCTCGCCGCAAGCGTTGGATCTGGTGGACGTAAGATTACGTTTTACATGCGCAAAGGAGCCGATGCATTAAGCAAATGGGTTGGTGAAGCTGAAAGACAACTGCGCCTACTGTTTGAGGAAGCAAGGAAAACACAACCCAGCATCATCTTCTTTGATGAAATTGATGGACTTGCGCCTGTTCGATCAAGTAAACAGGAGCAAATACACGCATCTATTGTATCCACGTTGCTTGCTTTGATGGACGGCATGGATGGACGTGGACAGGTTATTGTTATTGGTGCAACAAACAGGCCTGATAACATTGATCCGGCCCTGAGAAGACCAGGTCGCTTTGATCGAGAGTTTTACTTTCCTCTTCCTGATCTGGATGCTCGTAAATCGATCCTTAACATCCATACCAGAGACTGGGGAATTGATGAGTCCTTCAAGACATCCCTTGCGCATATTACGAAAGGCTATGGGGGTGCAGATCTTCGTGCCCTGTGTACTGAAGCAGCCTTGAATGCTATTCAAAGAACGTTCCCCCAGATTTACTCTTCAAATGATAAGCTGAAAGTTGATGCCGACAAGATTAAGATCACAGCCAAAGATTTTATGCTCTCTGTCAAGAAAATGATTCCTTCCTCCGAACGGTCAACGTCATCGGGAGCTGCTCCACTCCCGAAAGTTGTTGAACCTGTCTTGAGAGACCAACTCAAGAAAATTGAACAAATCCTGGACGGTTTAATCCCTATAAAGAAGAAGACTACAGCTCTCCAGGAAGCCATGTATGAACAGCCTGATGACGATGATCACGGCTTTGGCCGAGAGACTTTACAACAAGAGTTTGAGAAGTCAAGAGTGTTTCGGCCAAGGTTATTAATCAGCGGAGAGCCTGGGATGGGTCAATCCTACCTTGGGGGCGCAATTTTGAACCATTTCGAAGGTCTCCATGTTCAAAGCTTCGATCTCCCAACCATATTTAGCGATTCGGCTAGAGTGAGTAGCCTTCAGTGCATTGACGGTAGTACGATGCTAATTTTTACAGTCCCCCGAAGCTGCAATCGTCCAATTATTCGCCGAAGTAAAGCGTCATAAGCCTAGCGTGATCTATTTGCCTGGTGTTGACACATGGTACGCTACCTTGAGTGAAGGCTCAATTACCACGTTCCTCGGCCTCCTACGAGCAATTCCTCCAACAGATCCAGTTCTTGTCCTAGGCATAACGGATAGTCCGCCTGCGAAGCTAAACTCGGACATGCTTCGAGATTTGTTTGGGTTTTCAAAGAAGAATCGCTTCATTATTGAACGGCCCTCCCGGGTAATTCTAATTTGCTCCTCTTCAAGCCTATTTGCTAATTAATATCTCCCAGCAACATCGTGTAGAATTCTTTTCAGTCATTGTAGAATATGTAAAGAAGGCCCCTAAAGATTTTCCAGACCCAGTACATCGCAAGAAACGAGTACTAGAGATTCTTGAAGTCGCACCGCCCCCCGCGCCGAAACCGCCCACGAAAGAGGAAATCAAAGCTCAGAAGAAAAGAGACCATCAACTTTTAAATCTTCTTAAAGTCCAGATTCAGCCTATTATGGACCAGATTCACAGAAAGTACAAAAAGTTCCGAACCCCGGTCATTCCGCAAAGCCAAATTCAGTATCTATACGATGAGCTTGACCCAAATTTTATCCGACCAGACATTCCTCAATTCAGACCTTTTGAACTAGATAGCGATAAGGACGGCGTCAAAGGGATGCGGGAGACCGCTAGCGGAAAATTCTTCTACAACCTTGAAACTACTACTATCGAAGAGCGATTATCGAACGGTTTTTATGCGCGCCCAAAAGATTTTCTTGCTGATATTCGTTCCCTCGCCAAAGATTCAAAGCATATCGGAGATAAGGAACGGACTCTTAAAGCGAACGAGCTTCTGGCTAATGTTGAAGTTGACATTGCCACTATTGAAGCCCAGCCGGCTTTCGCAGATTGCGAGAATGTATATCAAAGACAACTCCAAAGAACAAAAGAAAGAGAGGAGAAATACAAAAAGCGAGCTGCCGAAGAATTAGGATTTGAATCCATTGTTCAATCCGATATACAGCCAGAAAGCGAGTTGATCTCGGAACAGCCATCCTCGGGGCCTCTTACACTTGGCGAAGCTATTCCTGGTAGACGACCCATTTCCATAGTGACGCCTCAGGCTTCGAGTGGCTTATCGAATGGTTACTCGGCCGAGTCGGAACATATATCTGGGCAGAACGGTACCTCGGTCCCATCGCGAAGTCAGGAAGACGTTCAAATGGGCGGGACAGATGAAGGCCAAGACTCACAAGGAAAGCATACCCCACACCAGCCCAGCATTGCAAGTGGCCCATCCAACTTGTCGCACATTGGGACAAAGCCCAATACGCAGATATCCCAACGATCCCTCTTCCAAGAAATTTCTCACGGTACTTCTCCAAGCCAGTTGATAAATGATGCTTCAACTACGACTTCTGGAAAGAAGACCTCTGAAGGTTGGAGCACACAGGCTACAAATGGAATTGGCAACCAGACTTCTTCAAGCCCGGTAGATAGACCAGGCCAAGACTCTGAGTTACCAGACACGCAACGAAACACCCAGAACGACAGCAGCAGTGAAGAGTGGCCTCACTCACAAGCTCATGCTATTGCACGGGGTCATTTAGGTCAAAGCTACCCATCTCAAACACCGAGCTCAGGAAGTCAGCCATCCCAAAATCCAGCAGTGCCTCCATTCAACGCCCCTCCTCGCATGCCGTCCTCGTCTTCTCGCCCGGCAGGTTTCGCAAATCTTCTCAACGATTCGCCTACCGAGTCTCCCTCCTCTCAATCCTCGTCGCAAAAAGTTATTATCTTTGACGAATTCTTTGTGGATGACTTACTGAAGAGACTAGTAGACGGATCAAGTGGGTGTTCAATCGAACAGCTGGAACAAGTCAACCGAGAATTAATGGAGACCTTGTGGAAGATGCGGGGAGAATACAATCGAAACCAGGTTGCTAGTGCATTAGTGAAGGTGTTTAATGAGACGATTACTGACATTGAGGAAATGCAAAAGGTGCTGCAGGCTAGCCAGCCAACCTAGACGGGGGGGGCATATGGTGCTGAGAGGAGGCGTAATGGGAACTCGGTCAGTGTGGCACATTGAAGAAATTTTAAAACTTGTAGTTTATTACTTGGTGCTAGGACATAATCTGATTGCATAGAAAAAGAGGCGGTTTTTGTTATATTTCACTTGAGCATCAATCATGTTAGACTGAGAATGGTTTATACGATAAAGAACATCTTGGTGCCGTTGTAAAAAATTGTTGAAATGATTCAATATCCAATCTCTTAAGCATTCATATCATACAAATCTATTATTTCAATTTTAAGTCTCGCTTCCACCATATTTCTTTTGGTACGTTTTTGAGAGGCTCACTATTCTGGAGGAGACGAAGAGAATATGGGAATGATCTACTGATTATTACTATATTATATATATATAGATCTACTTTTCTGCTGTGACGGATTGAAAAAAGATTTATAATTTACAGCTTTTGTCAAATCTCGAAAAATCGTTGGAGATCATTGTGTAAGGTATTAAGTGTCAACGGCTTCCAAACCCTGACCAAGTCTAGAATAAAAAAGCATCGTCCAACCATACTCAAGGATGAGTAAGACAATTTGTTCCCTTTCGACCTTAAAAATATGTCACTCGCTACCGTGAACGGGCACAGATTGAAATATGGGGATATAGCGGTTATTGATAAAGGGGCTTGCTTGAATAAGGTGAGCTCCAGTCGGGTTCTTTAGCACCCAGGAAACTCTCTTAACGTACAGCCCTCATTACTATGAGGAGTTGATATAGTGTATTAAAAATACAAATTATCTTCGGGGAATAGCTTCTCATGGTCTTAAGAGGAGTAGGATGTGGTTTCTTTAACAACCATGCTACACTCCGCTGCGGTGGTAATTTATACTAATTTACTCCACTAGTATTGAGTCAATCTTCGCACCAAATCTCACAACTCAAATCTCACTCTTCGAGTCTTCCGTTGAAACCAAAGATAGCTTCCCGAGATATTTTCATTATCACTATCCACTCCATAGTTGAAAACCCAGAAAAAAACCGTTTTGCGGGAGCGGATTTTCTTTTTTTTACAAAATTTCACCTTGGTCTCAGTGGTCTACGCCTGAAAAAAAAAAAAGACTTATTCCAAACAAGGAATTGAGGACCGCCACAGAAGTTATGCCATTTAAACAGAAAAGAAATGGGGATTTTTCTGCTCATTTCGAGAAGGAAAAAAAAAGAGTGGAGAGTACTTTCAAAATAAAGATTTACCGGTCTGGAATCGGATCCATTGTTTCTTTCCCCGCATTTTTCGTCTACGCTTTGAGCCGCCGCCGGCCCCCTCGCTGGATGCGCGATGGGTATAACTAGTGAGAGGGAAAAATATCCGGTTCGCCCCCCTCATCCATGCGAATTCTAAGATCGCCCCCTCCTTCTTCTTTCCCCGGACGGGAAATCGTAACAACGGCGTCAAAAGGGTAGGCTGTCGGTGGGTATGGGTATAGGGGTGTGGGCGAGGAGATGCGCATGGTGGAAAGGGTGGAGTTGGTTGGGCCGCGCGGAGACTAGATCTCCATTGATGAATGATGAATGATGAATGATGAATGATGAATGCTGCGTGAGGCGTCCTCTGTACAGTATCTCCCGTATATCCAAAATAGGCACTTTCGGGGGAGGTTCTTTTGGCTTTGCCTGTTACGTACGTACTTTGACATGCAGAGGAGACGCGTATAAAGTTCAGGTCAGATATTAGGTGGAAGAGGATAGTCACATGATGTTATGTTTTACAGAACATGGAGATGTGCAGTAGGTTCCTGCCCAGGTGGGTACCCCGTACTTAGGGTGCGAGTACCTGAACTTACGGTAGGTGATCGGGTTTGGAATGTGTTTTAATAAATAAATAAACACCTCCTTCTAACCCTGTCTTGTGGTGTCTCCTGCCACTTCTGTTTTCAGGTAGAGTAGTTCAAATATCTGCATTGTGAGTGGCGGAGAACGAAGCAGGGTGAAATCACGTGCGGCCCGTCCCCCCCCCCATCAAGTTGCGGCGCGGGTTCGAAACTCAAACGGTGGCAAGTTTCTTTTCAAGGCTTTCGAGACTGTGGAGTTCGAGTTGGTGGCCCCATGTCGGATCGTCATTCGCCGTCTACCGTTTGGGAAATTTTTCATTTACAGTACAGTGGTTCTCTCGTACGGCAGCCGGTTTGGAGTTTTGTTCCAGTTCGATTCGAAATTTTTATTTGCAAGCCGACTGGGGAAAAACCTAAATGGGAAAAGAAAAGGCCGTCTGCAGGCCCTTTTTCGTGAATTCGTGATACGTGGTGCGACGCCCCTCTTCCTCCCTTGGGGCTCTGGATTTTCCTCTGGCTTTGCGGTCCAACGATGCAATGTTATTGTTATGTTCGGCAGTGGGTTTTCTGAGGCGGACGCCGGTGCCAACCTTGTTCACCCCAAGTAGCCAGACCAGACCAGGGCGGTAGATGGAGATGGGCAGGTGGACCCCCTGTTGAATTTCGATAATTTGGGGTCACGATCTTTTTCACCCTTCAACATGAGGAGGAGAGGGAATGGCATTGTGGCTCTGGAAATCCTGAGGGAGGAAAAGGAGCAAGAAGAATTGCTGATTCATGATGCTGACTGTGGTGACTCTAGTGGGAGTTGCGATGAGATGAACAGTATTACGGTATTGGTATCAGGACCAAGTGGTCGTGCCAATCAAATGGGACGCAGGTCGAGGATGTTTGAAAATGTGCAGGAGGAAAAATCTTTGAGCTGTTGGTGGGCAGTGGGCACAGGTTCCATACCGTGAAGGACGGTCGTCTCCTCGTGGAACTTTGCCCTGGTCGTCTCCTCCTCCTCCTGGCAGCTTACGTGCGCCCCCCAGGGCTTCCCGCACGTCGATCGTTCAGCATGACAAGGGTTATGAATGGGACGAAGGAAAGACTGGATCTGGATCGCCGTGAGGGTACGGACTACGGGTACACAGCACCCTTCGAGAAGAAGAAATACCGAAAAAGTTTGGCAGCGTATGGTGGTGGTTTTGCCTGGGTGGAAGAGACAGTGTGAAGAGGAGTGGAAATGGGAAAAATTGATGCCCATGGGGCATGTGGCATGAATGACATTGTCACGACTCTTTATTCAAACTCGAAAAGACTCTCCGTGATCCAAGCTCGACGATTGCGAAACCTCTAACCTCACCTCACCTTACAGTTACCTCACCTCACCACACCTCACCGACGCACTGGCATGAATGACCCCTTGGCAGCCAGGATCCCCAACTGTCCTCCTCCTGCGCCCACCTTCCGCCAGATCACCGCCCGCCTGCCAGCCCAGCTCAGCATGCCAGCTGCCAGCCTTTCCTCAGCGACCGCCGTCCTGACGGTACGGGACAGTGACTCTAGTCCTTTCTCCACGATGGCGATGGCGATGGCGATGGCGAGATCTACCATACCTGCCAGATCTCCCCCCCTCCAACCTGTTTTATTAGGCTGATGCGATTTCCCTCTCGCCCTCTCCATCTCTCTCCCCCCTTATTCATTCATCGTCCAGCACAGCACAATACCCCATGGGAGTAATAACAGGACGGGGGCCAGTGGCAGAGCAATATTGGCCGACCACGTGCCAGTCCAATCAGCGTCTTGCGTGACGGTCTCGTACTGTACCTGGGGCGTCATTTGCCTCACAGTTGCGGTGCTTCCCTTCGTTTTGACTCGGCGTGACAGTCATCGGGGAATTTTTGGGGGGACTCACAAGCTGAAACCCTTTCCAGCAGCGAAATGTTGGACGCTCTTTCGTGGTGGCCAAGCTCGTCCTCGCTCCTCTTTGCTGTGCTCTACGGTCCTGTCCGGTCCTACACTGTAGATTTAAGTTTATTTTATTTTATTTTTCTCACCGTCTCCTTCTCCCCCATGGCCGCGTGCGGCCTTGGGACTGGGTACCGTGGGATTTCATGGTTCAATTTTAATGGAGTCTCCTCCTCCACTGAATCGTAGGGAGTCCCTTTGCAGCGAGAGAAACCGTACCGTACCCTCCCGGGCCGTTATGGTACAGTGCCGTACCGTAGACAGAACATATAGTACTTCTGGAAGAACAGATCCAAGAATGGGACGACGGCCGCATAGAGGGATTCGGGCGGGGTGTCAGCGTGTCTCCCTCGCCCATCCCGTGCCCAGGTCGTCGCTCTCATGCTGTCCTGTGTTCTTCTGCTGTGCGAAGTACAGTACATGCCTCCGTAGATTGATTGTTATTATTATACCTCGCCGGCCAGGCTGGCGCTGGCGGAGCCGAAATCGCCATGGACCAATCCGGCGCAGCCAAATGAAAAAATATTGAGCTGGTGTGTTCGGATGCAGCCTAGCCTGCGATCATTTGACGCCCGCACCCCCCGGCGAGTCGTAGGTACAGTACAGTAGGAGGAGACGGTGGAGAGCACTGTACTGTATGTACGACTCTCCAGTACGGTACGGCGTCGGTACGCTGCAACTTGCGCTACAGTCTAGTCAGTCCCCAGTTTCCCCCCCGTCCTAGTCCCCGTCTCTGTCCCCGTCCCAGTCGCAGTCGCAGTCCCAGTCCCAGTCCCAGTCCTTACCCGTACGGTAGTCGCCCTCGCCCTGCCACGAAATCTTGACTTCTCAGACGACCAGCGAAGGGCAGGAGCGCACGGCGAACGACAACTTCGACGTCGACTTCGACACTCCCCATATCGACCTGCACATCTACAACTCTCTCCGGGGCAACCGTCGACCTTCCATTCCACCCATCCCGTGCCCACCGTTTTCCGACCGCGGCGCTGACTGACTTGCTGCTCCTCTCCCGTTCAAGTCGTTTGGCCCTCGAGCGGAACTGCAGGGCGATCGTTTTGATATCGCTTCCATCCATTTATCTGTTCGTCCATTCGCAGGACCGCTAGTGACCCTCCTGTCTCATCACTTCTCCATGTCCAAGCACCTTGCCACCCTCCAACTACTCAACCACCACTGTTGTCGAGAACTTCCGATCATTCTTCCCTTCGACGCCGACAACTGAGAGAGGACGGTATCGTGGGTTTTCGACGGTGCTGGCAGTCCTGTCTCGACGCTGCTTTTCGCTCACCCGCCGCTCCTGCCTACCGATTACTTCGTACAGCCTCATCCTCACCCGCCTCACCTCTCTCCTCTTCCCTTCTCTTTTCTCCATTCAATTCGAACAACCCCGTCGCTGTCGCAAACGATCCCGCCCTTTCCCAAGAACCGAATCTCGCGCGGCACGAATTCCAGCTCATATGAACGCTGTAGAACTGCTATAGGCTGCCTGCATGCCACCCATACGGCCATCAGTTTATTGTCACCACGTCTACACCTCCCGCGTTCTCTTCCTCCGGGCAGACACAAAGGTTAAAACGTCTCAACATATTTTCGATCTCGAGACACAGGCCTTTTCCTCTATTTATCGCCAACAATTAGGGTCGGATCGTGAAGATCTTTGAGTCGGACCTCCTCTTTGTAGGAGCGTGGCGCTGCCACGTCTGCCTCGAAAATGGCCGCCAATTTCCAACAGCATATGGGCGGTGGTCCTGGACAGATGATGCCACAGCAGAGGCAACAGCAGCAGCAACAACAGCAGCGGCCTGCTCAGAACCAGAACCCTTCAGCTCAAGTCCAGAACCTCATTTATACCACCCTCACTCAGCAAACCGGACCTCTGACCGGTTGGCAAGCGGGCGTGTTGATCAATGAGCGCATAGGCCTGATATTCAACGTGTGAGTTCTTTTCTACATCGCGGGACTTGTCCCCCTCCTGACGTTTCTTTCACTTTCAAAATTTGAGTTGTGACTAATTACTCGTAGAATCGGGAATCTTCGCCTTGCGGCCCAACATCAACCAAATCCTCCTAATTTAAACCGGATGATGGAAATCGCCATAAGGTTCGAGAAAGATATCTTCGATAAATCGCCAAATAAAGTATGTTGCGGGGAATGCTAAACCTGAGACGTCGCTAACCTTTTGCAGGAAACCTACAAGCATGAAGTTCAAATGAAGTTGGAGCAACTACTGGAAAGGCGGAATCAGAATCAAGCAACTCTACAACAGTCGATCAACCAGCAAGCTCAGGCGCAAGCACAAGCCCAACAGGCGCAGGCGCAGGCTCAACAGATGATGATGAATCAGAATAGTATGCAAGGCCAGGTCCCGAGGCAAATACCTCAACAGCCCACTCAGCAAGGGTTTCAACATCTTCAGCATCAGATGCAGGCGTCTCCACTGCCAGGGCAACAACCTCAGCCGCAAGCCCAAATGGGCATGCCACATCAAGGACTGCCTCCTAACATGACCCCAAACCAGCAGCAACAGTTTCAAATATCCATGCAACAAGCACAAGCGCAGCAAAATCTCGCCGGAAGACCGCAGAACGCCCAGCCACCGCTTTCGCAGCAAGATCACGCTATAGTCAACGATTTAGCTAATAGGTTAATGGCCAATGCTTCTGCTGCCGACAAGGAACATCTCAGGACTACAATGCAGGAGCGGATGGACCCCCAGGCAATTCAAAGATGCCAAGCGCAGAATATAGATCCTCTTCTACTCTTCTATCGAAATCAGGCCGCTGCCCGACTCCGTCAAGAGAAACAGGCGCGTATGGCACAGATGGCCTCCGGCCAGATGCCTCAGCAAGATGCCAGGAATATCCCCTCCGCAGCTCCTATGGTACAACAACGGTCAATGAATCCTAGCCCTCTAAATGGACAAACCCAACCACCGACCTCTACAGGAGGCAATAACGACTTTGGATCATTTATGGGTAATATGGAAAACCTCACCAGCCAACAGCAACAGGGAGTAATGGCACAAGAGGCGGGGCAGATGGTGGTGCCAGTAAGTGGAGGACCACGGAATGGGACTCCACAACCTGGTGTCATGGCAGGCCAACCTATCGATATGAATGGTCAAAGGGGAATGGCAAATCCAAATGCCAGAGTTCAGCAACAGGCTCTCACTGCCCAACAAATGCAACAACAAAGAATGCAACACGCGGTACAGCAACAGCAACAGCAGTCTCAGATTCAAGCCCGACTAAATGCTCAGGCAAAGGCTCAACAGATTGCCCTACAAGGACAACCGGGCGGGATGGGGCCTGGCCCAATACCCCCACAACCAAGCCCGGCGATGTCAACGCTTAATGCCCCGATGAGAACACCATCTCAGCAAATGAGCCATCCTGAACCACCGCAGGTCAACGCCGGCGCACAATTTGGTCAGCCCCTTGATCCTCGTTTTATGCAAGGGAATCAGAGACAACCTGGCCAAGGAAATGCATTCAATGTAGCGGGGTTAAATCCAGCAATATTCGCCAATATGGCCCCAGAAGCACAGCAACGCTTGGCTGGCCTGCCACCAGAAAAGTTGAACGAGGTGGTAAGCAAATGGCACGAACAACGGGCACAGCAACTGAATGCTTCCAATATGCAAGCGGGCCGGCCACAGATGCCAATGCAGCCCAACGGACAGGTCCGACCGGGGCAACAAATTCCCCAAGCTGGTCAATTCAATCCACAAAATGCAGCGAACCAATTCATGATGGGAAACGCTGGCCAGAGAGCGCCCCAGCCTATGGCGGCTGGTATGAATCCGCAGCAACAGATGATGATGCAACAGCAAATGGCAGGCCTGCGCCCTACAAACCAAGTACCACAGCGAACCCCAGCGCAGAATATCATGGCAAATGGTGATCGCATACCACCTCAGATGGATAATTTCGATATCCCGCCAATGTTCCGAAATCATGCCAGTATGCCGCAGGGAATCCCTCCTGAGGCCAAGAAGTGGGGTCAGTTAAAGCAATGGATTCAGCAGAATCCAACTTTGGGAAATGAGAGCGTTGATGCAGTGAAGGCCCTCCAACGGGTACATTACGCGAATGTTCTTCGACAAAGAAGCCAGCAACAAGCCCAAGTCGGTATGATACAACCTGGTGCTCAAGGTGGCCAGGTTGGGATGCCAGGAGTTCCTCCGGGGATGGCTGCTCCTGTTGCTCCTATGGGCCAGCAACATCCAATGCAGCTCCCGAACGGGATGAACATTCCCGGCCCCGGTCAGATGAGGCAACCAACACCACAGGAGATTCAAGGCCTTCGAAATCATCCTAGTGGGAAGATGGCTAATGCTACGGATGATCAAATTCGTGCTGTGTGGATGAGGAATCAGGCCCAGGCGCAAATGACTCCTCAACAGCAACAGCAACAGCGACAGCAGTTGATGCAAATCCAGCAGATGAATCGCATGGCCCAAGCCCAAGCCGCAACCGTGGGACAACAACAATCCGTTCACGCAGGACAAGCACAACCAAATGCGAACGCTATGGGATCAGCGCAAGGGGGGCAAGGTCAGGTTCCACCAGGGAAGCAACCCCAATCTGGCTCCGAAGCGGCTGTCACAGCTGGAAATCGTGCTTCGAAACAGCAGTCACATGCTCGCAGTGCAGCACAAAATTCGTCGCCTGCTCAGCCTCCCAAGAACTTGAAGCGTGCCAGTAGTGACGATGTTGTCGAAGTTCCTAACCCCAATGCCCAACAGGCTCGACCGACGTCTCAGCAGACCCAGGCAACAAAACAATCTAATCAACAGCCTCGCCCAAATCTCTCCCGTGACCAAATTAATGCCATGGACCCAGAATCTCGAAAGAAATATGATGCAATGGTTCGAATGTCTCAAACAAACCAGTCGAATCAGGCCAGCCGGGCCACGCAAAGTGAGCAACAGGATAAATTGAGAGCGATCTTTGCAGAAGAGCAAGAGAAATGTCGTGATCCTCTACCGGACCTTCCTATGGACAAGGAGACAAAAGCTGCAACCGAACAGTTGTTGAAGAATATCGTTCAACCTCTTAACAATGTAGGGAAAGTTGTTTCCAGATGGTTTCTGGTCACATTCGATGAGGCGAGAGCGAGGGCGTTCTATCGTGCTGTAAGTTAATAATTCCAGATTTCCTAGTCTATCGCTAACACAATATAGCACTTTCGACTGGCGAAACAGTTTCGCGATACTCAGATGACCCAGCTTAAGGACAGCTTTTCGATCGCTCCCAAGGAAATAGAAACCTCTCGTCAGCTGTTGAATTCTATAATAGCGGATCTGACTGCCAAGTTCCCGAATATGAAAAAGCCAGATGCAGCGAAGGCTCAACCACAACCAGCATCACAACCTACCGCTACGGCCCCCCAATCTGCCACATCTCAGAACATGCACACCCCATTGAACGCTGCCAATTTACAGCAACAACAGCAACAATTAAATAAATTGCATCAAAGATCAAACAGCCGGAGCTCTCATACCCCGGCAGCACCCACGCAAACACAACCACCGTTTCAATTCGGTTCAACATCGCCTCATGGTGCACCATCGTACATTGGCAAGTCGACTATCACCCAGAACGATTTGCATATTCCTGCACGGAAAAAGCAGAAGCAAAACAATAGCACTCCTGTGCTGGGTCAAACCACTCCCGGTTCTACTGCATCACCTCAAGTGACCAAGGCAGTGACACCCGAGGTCAAACGACAACCGGTAGAGTCGAAACCGCTGGTAAAACCATCGCTGTGTTGCTCAGAACCTGAGTGTGAGCGACACAACTCGGGTTTCGATAGCGAGGAAGAATTGAAGCGGCATACCCAGGAAGAGCATATCGGACCGCTTGAGAACCCAGAGAAATATGCGCAGGAGAATTTGGCATCTTTGCTAGGTTTGGATTTCCAGGGACAACCAAAGAAGTCCGCGACCGCAACTCAAGATTCAGCGGCAGCCCCATCGGCGGCAAAGATGGTTTCCAGTGCTTCAAAGCAAGGGCAAACACCAAATATCAAGGGAGAAAATACTTCTATTGCAGGTACACCGATGAATCGACAGGTATCCATGAACCGTCAAGCTAGTACAGCTGGTGGCAAAGCGACTGTCTCAAAGAGCAATCTAGGGAAGGATTCTCCAGCGAAATCTCAAGTGGGCCAGAAGGATCCCAGCAAGCAAAGTGAATCGCGACTAGATGCCACCATTTTCGACCCCTGGGCAAATGCTACTATTGACCCACATGACCTTCTCCACAGCTTCCAGCCGTTTGAAACCGGTGCTGGCGGTGCAATCTCGGACATCAACGTATATCGCTCGATAACTCCAAATGATACCCCAGAATCGAGCAAAGATGGTGTGTCTGAGCCCAACAGCGATATTTCAGAAGGCGTCAATCTCGATATCAGCGTTGACATTTTGGATAACTCATGGATGCCATTCGGTCCTAGCGAAACGGACGCCTTACTTGACATAAGCAGCTTTACTGTCAATGTCGATGAGGACCTGTCTATGTTTGATATAGACCAACCTTTAGTCAATTATCCGCAATGGGATGATGTGGATACATCCTTTTTCGATAAGCCATTTTCATTCGATAATTCTCTTTATTCGATGCAAGCCGATTAGGCGAATTCTTTTCTATTTAGATTTCTTTGGGAGTCAGCACGGGATGGAAAACAGGGAAATTTTGGAATTAGGAAGTTTTGTTAGTGTTTTTTGTCTGCCGAGGAAGAGAGATATCCCCCATTTTGGGAAAAAAGTAGGTATAGTGGCGTTCATAGGGATCATGCTATCCAAAGGGGCTATAAGGGGAAAATCTTATGGCCTCCATGTATGTGTGTGGAATAAGGGGTTTTTATTAGCGTCGGCGTCGCGTTTTTTTACTAACATGGACAACGGGAATAATGTGAATTGAATGAATTTATTTAGGGGATGGGAAGCGGGGAACTACCTTGTATTATTTTTTGAAAACTGAGATGTTTTTTTTTTGATATTTTTCCTTTATTCCAATAGGCTATTTCTTTAGATCTAGCCTACAATGAAAGCATTCTAGCATTCTTCTCACTTATTGAATTGTCGTTCCTTGAAAGCTTGAAAAGTGATCTGAGGTAGAGGAATTCTACCATACGTAGTGTATGCGTTTTACACTATGTGATTCGACTTATTGGTTTAGACAAGAAAACAGGTATACTTTAAAGAAACAAAGCCGAAGGCCTTCTAATTTTAAGGGCAAATCTAAAAATACTTATAATACTCCCCCTAAAGTTTTTGTATAAAGTACTCATACGCCCTTGGTACAAACTCAATCTGCACCCTTCCCCACTTACCCCTTTCTTTAATGTTCGCGTACCTGACATAAAGGCTCGGCGCCTCAGGACCCTAGCGATAGAGCAAAAGGGACCCTGAAGTCGGCAAATCGGCCGCTCGGTCAGGCGGCCGCCGTCCCGCTTAATTATGCCCCAGAGGACGCGGTGTGGTTCATAGAAACACTTTCTCCACAAGCTCCATTCAAACGCGATTTAAACAGAACTTGAAATCACTACACGCTCGCCCACTCCTTGTAACTTTTTCTAAAACTCTAGGCGAAAGTCTTGGACGGTATAGAATTCAAAGGAATTCCTTTTCTCCAAGTCAAAAATTAGGTAAAGCAGCCTTTTCTTGGTGACACTTTGAAAAGGACTTTACTCACGCGTTGGGGATTTAAGGTCGGACTCGACATTTGGAAACGCGTACAAGGCCACATCTATACCAGGAGAGTGGTTTCTTGAGACATTGAGTGGAAATCCGTACTGAAGATTTTCAATTCCTGCTTTGTACAATGGCGTCTGCTACACCCACGCGTCGCGTTCTCAGTGACCTCAACATCAACGTCAATACCCCCACCGGCCGCGGTGCTTTGCTGAGTGGGAAAGGCGACGGAAGCCCAACGAAGAAGCTTAATAGGGGAGAGGTTTCGGTGCAGAAGGCGTGCGAGAGGAAGATGTCCAGTATCTTTGTCGACCAAGCTCAGATCGGCGGCAGGAAGAGGCGGTCTAGCTCCAGTGTTCCTTCAGAGACGGTTCTGTCGCCAAAGAGGAACAGGAGGGAAGCTGGTCTGGTGTGTGATAATGATGAAGCCGGATCGCAGTTTGCTGTTCTAAAGGATGTGACTGGATGTCTTGAAGGTCGTGCCGTTGCGGTGCAATCCCCCGCTATTGTATGTCTTGCCTCATAACTTACCCCAGGTGGAGTAAAGATACTAATTTTGGATTCTGAAATAGTCACCCATTGACTCTGATGCACAATCAACACCATCCTCGGTCTCTGTAGCTTCTTCTCCCGGATCTTATAACCTGTCTGGCATGGACGATTCCCAAAACACTACCATTACTGTCCCAGACGACACTCTTCCCGCCGCAATCGGTTTCGTCGCCCCCATTTCTCGTCCTGCGACTATTCGAATGAGCCCCGAAGAGATCCGTCAGGTAAATCATCCGACCCTATAGACTTTCTAAGCTTGCATTGTTCCCTAACAAATAAATAGAAAACTGAGATGTTGAAACTTCGCCTCCGACTAGCAAACTACAAGGTCCGCACTAACCAAATCGATGTCCCACTCTCACGGCTCCAGATCCGCCCTGTCCCTTCCTCGCTCAAGCTCCCGTCGTTACCACGCGCCATGTCTGATATTTCTCGAAGACGAGTTGCGCTTCCCCTCTCACCGACGGGCCCTGCGCCCGCTATTCGCGTCGACAGTCCTGGTACTGGGCGGAAAGCATCCACGGACAGTCAAGGAGAGGGAGAGGGAGAAAACAACGACCTTGCGACCGCTAAACAAAAGCAAAATGATGAGAGCGACGGTCTGACTACTCCTCTATTCCTGTCCCCTTGCAAAGGGAGCAAGGAGAAGGAACTAACGAGCAGCGTGGCGAAGGGCCGTGCCGTTGACGGGTTGCTGAGCTTGATGAACCAACAGATATAATATTTTCGTTTCTCATTGCCAAAGCCTGCAACTGCATATTGGAAACCTCAACGCTCTGTCTCTCTGATACAAGACTTTTGATGTTGTCCATCGATTTTTCCCTATCATTTTGTCTCGATGCTTTTTGTATTGTGCCTGTCCGTCCATCTTTGTCGAAAGTAGATACACCTATGCATGGAAGGGAGTCGAGTTTTATGTTCTTTTTTTTTTCTTTTTCTGTAAGGGTTTGCTAAAGTACAAAGCATAATAGCGTGGTGGTCCTCTTTCTGGAGAGCGGCAGTGGGCGAAGGTGGTTTCGTGTATAATCATAACGAAAAAGGGGACGAGAGATAGGAAAGCCTAGAACTGGTTCTCTTGTCTTTTTATTTATTTTTGCATGGAATAAGGGGTGGATATGATTGTTTCAACTGTTCGTGTTGCATTGGGTGGATTACCAAAGGGTGGTTTTGTTGGAGTTGGATTTTTTCTGGGTGTTTGTTTTGTTCAGACAATGAGACAAAGAGGGAAGGAGTGGGGAGAGTATACTTGCCACTTTTGATATTGGTGGCTGTTATTGAACGAGAATGAAAAATAAAATAGATCAAATATATCTGTTGAGAACTCTATTGGTAGATTTCAGAGTCTTGGGCTGTGTTGTGCCTATATAACTGCGCCACAGGACTCTATTACAAACAAGAGACACTAATACAGTGACTTACTACCTTATTGTCAAACCTGCCGTCTTCTAGTATTTTATGATTGATAAGAGTGAATAAATTATAGGAAGACGTTGGATTTTTATTAAGTGTATAGAAGCTAATCTGAGTGGTGCAGCATTTGCGATCTCAGTATCTCCTTTTCTTTGAAATCTACAATGCGTTGTCAACAATGTCTCCAACCTAATTCTCTATATCGCAAAAGAGGTGTCAACTCATGAGGCTCTAACAGAAGAGACGGCTGGATCTTGAGTCAAAACTGGGAAAAACCACTTCTGGAGTTTACATGTCCTCCGCACCAACTAGTTTTCTGATCTCCATCTCATCCTGCACCCACTCATCCTGCGCCCCGTCAACCCCTTCTGCCGCCTCATCGCCGCCAATCCAGAAGGGACTCCCGTCCAAAGCGCGGCGCTGGAGCTCCCAGTCAATATCTGCCTCGTCGTGTGACACGTTCATCTCTGCCGTGTCTGGCTGTTGCTCTCCTTCAAAGCCAAATCCACGCCCTCTCTCGCTGGAGTCTTCTTCACCTTCCTGGAATGGAGAGAACGGGAAGCTCTGGAAGCCTCTGGCGTCGTAGTCTTCCACTTCAGAGAGCTGTCGAATGTGGCGGTGCGCGCTATTCAAATGAACTTGAAGGTCGTACTCTCGAATGAATTTATAAGCGCAGCCCGGAACCAGACACGAGATGTTGCGGCTTGGGTCTGCGGCGTACGCGTTCCCGAGAAGCTGATCAATGGCAGAAGGCTTTGACTTTGCAGCTCGCTTCTTCTTTTGTTTCTGCTTCTTCGGTTCGTCTAAGTATTCGTCCTCGTCTTCCATTTCACAGTCCAGGTCTTCTTCCGCCTCTTCTTCTGCAAGGGCCTTTTTGCGATTTGCATTAATGGTACTTGGGAGGCCTAGGTGACCGGTACGGATATGGTCTACCAGATTAGCCTTCGAGAAGAAATCTTTCCCACACGAGTCCTGTATATCGAAGTCTTTGAGTTTTGGGTGGGAGCTGACATCAAAACCACCACAGATATAACGCGACCCCATATGGACGGTTCGGATATGGATGTTTAAATTTCCTTGCTTGGTAAATTTCTTGCTACATCCAGCATAGCTGCAGAGAATATTTTTTCGCTCCTGTAGTGACTTTCCGGAGTGCTGGCTGTCGATATGTTTTTGTAACTGTGCCTGGCTAGAGCACCTAAGGTCACAAAAGGCGCAATTTGCATGCTCCTTGCGGATGTGAGACTGAAGTTGGGAAGTGGACTTGAAGCCAAGATGGATATATGTGCCATCCGAGTTGAAGGTTCCAGGAACTGTACACTCTGGACAGAAGAATTCGGCAGCTCCATGCACTCGTTCCTCATGCTTGCGAAGGCCAACTGCACCATCGAATCCAGCATCGCAAGTCTCTGACGTGACTGGATCAATATAAGAACATGGATATGGAGCAAGCTGCAGGTGATCAGATCGAATGTGGCGCTGGAGTGTTTGATGTTTGCGGAAAGTTTGGTTACACGGAGGGTACGACGTGCAGCGAAATCGATCATGGCCTTCGTGTATCTCTCTATGCCTCTTGAGGCGTGTCGAGGTGACAAAACTCTTATAGCATCCTTCCCAATCACACTTATATGTTCGTTCGTGGGTATGGGACCCTTTGATATGTGCTTGGAGATGCTTCTCTTCGAAGTATGCCTTGTCACAGCCATCGTAGGTACAGATATAGGGCCGCTCATTCGTATGGGTTCTCAAATGAGATGTTAACCGTGCAGGTCTATTGAATGTCTTCGTGCATCCCTCGTATGTGCATTTGATAGTCTTCAATTCGGATGGGAATTTCTTTCGGGCGGGAGAGAAGGGCGTAAGAGGGGTAGCAACCTCTTCTTCTTCTTCTGATGAGCCTTCTCGTTTTATACGATATCCATCATCTCCGTCTTCGTCTTCCTCGTCGTCATGGTTGGAAGGCGAAGAGTGCTCTTCTACTACAAATTAATATTTGCCAGGAGAATTTAGGAACTCATTAATGGATACTAACCAAGTATTGGAGGTGAGTTTCCAATGCGCAATCTCTTTGTAGCATCGTCTAATAAAGTCGAAGCCTTGCGCTTCTTGATCAGCGCCGCCATTGCGAAAGATCGGCGAAGATTCTGGGCTGATCATAAATTGTAAATTTGTGGTTGTGAGAAATATTTCGATTATTCTCACAGGTGGCTCGTGTATCTTGGATCCCTGTAGCCGACCCAGCCAGCCCTTTTTTGCGCGCTACTCCAACCTTAAATTTCAGTTCAGGAATTTCGAGGCTGCGATCAACTCCAGACGCTTTAACTTTTTTCAAACTCCCTCAACATCTACTGACCTTGGCTGTATATCATCTTAAAGACCCTTAATATACTCTTAGAGACTTTGCGACTCTCTTAAAAGCCATGTCGGACAACGAAGATGGAGGTGATGGTGGCGGGTGAGTTCTATGTTATTTACATCGAATTCTCTATGGCATACTCCTTTCCTTGATGATCAATTACCTGACTAGATACTGTATAGCTTTTCTCCAACCTACGACAACGAGGAGCCCGATTATGACCCAGAAGAACCCGAAGAGCCCTTTGACCCTGATGTCGAGACCCACGCTCCAGTGGATGATATTGCCGTAGGCCAAAATCCAGACCAGCTCTTGGTTACTGGCGAACGCGGAGTCATTATTTCAGGAGACCCATCTGCTGCTGCAAATCGTGGAAAGGGAGGAGACAAGGCGCCAAAAGACAAGAAAATCGCCCATGATCAGCGGACGACAACCCCATATATGACCAAGTACGAGAGAGCTAGAATCTTGGGAACCAGGGCTTTGCAAATTAGGTGGGTTTTCTTGACGACATGAATGAACCAGAGGAGTGAAATTTGTTTCGGGATTCTAACATTAGCTTTCATAGCATGAATGCACCAGTCCTCGTTGATTTGGAGGGTGAGACGGACCCGCTGCAGATTGCCATCAAGGAGTTGAAAGAAAAGAAGATACCCCTTATTGTGCGGAGATACATGCCCGATGGATGGTGAGTCGTCTAAAATTAGGAAATTTGGTAAGATTGCTCATGTTTATAGGTATGAGGATTGGACCTGTGAAGAGTTGTTGCAGTAGAGAGGACGGCGATGGAAGGTTAGCTACAGGACCTGCTTAGCAAGGTAATAAGGCGTATAAAAAGGCGTTGGGGCATGGCGAGGAGACATTTGGAGCCGTTCTTATCACACTGATAGTCGTGAAATACTGAATACTGAATACTGAATACTGAATGCTTTACTAGAGAACTGCTTTAGCAACAGGCGATGTTTGCGCCTTGAACTGTCGAGATAAAAATGATACCGAACGCCGTGATATCTCCGTCTCTGCATCCGCTGCCCGGGCTGCAGTACCGAACAAGGGCGTTAGATCCAGGCTACTTGACAGCCTATTGGTACTGCATCGACACATCCCAATCCTACAGTGGGGTAGTTGAGGCGGGGTCGCGAAGCCTAAAACGCCATTAATTGGAAAAGGACTTTCAGAATTCCATATCTCAACCCACCCCTCTTTCTGTCCTTTCTCCCCTCTCCAAGTTCCGAGACTCAAAATTTTACCTAGTTTAATATCTTCAATATGTCTTTCACAACCACAGCAACAATTGCCTCATTCGGTGGCAAGCTACTCAAACTAAAACATGCAGCTTCCACCACCGGCTGTGAGATGGCATTGAATATCTACTTCCCTCCCAACTCTGGAAAGACATCGCAGAAAACACCTGTGCTCTTCTACCTCTCTGGGCTCACATGCACAGCCGATAACTGTTCCGAGAAAGGCTTTTTCCAATCCACCGCGAGCCAAAAAGGAATCGCAATCGTCTACCCAGATACCTCACCACGTACGCTCTCCCCCTTTTCCTCCCCGAACACTTATATCGGCGAATTTTGCTAACAGCCAGCGCTTGCAGGAGGGCTTAAGATCCAAGGCGAAGAAGACTCCTGGGACTTCGGCACGGGGGCCGGGTTCTACCTCGACGCTACAGCGGAGCCGTGGTCGAAGAACTACAAGATGGAGTCGTACATCACGGAGGAGCTCCCGAAGGCGGTGTTCGCGTCGTTTCCGGAGCTGGACTCCTCGCGCGTGTCTATCACGGGCCACAGCATGGGCGGGCACGGCGCGCTGACGCTGTTCCTCAAGCACCCGGGCATGTACAAGAGCGTGAGTGCGTTTGCGCCCATCACGAACCCGAGCAAGTGTCCGTGGGGCGAGAAGGCCTTCACCGGTTACCTGGGGTCGGATCAGGAGTCGTGGAAGAAGCACGATGCTACCGAATTGATTAAGTCAAGGAAGAGCGGGGCCTTTGATTGTCTGATTGATGTCGGCACTGCGGATAATTTTTATAAGCAGAAGCAATTGCTCCCGGAGAATTTCGAGGAGGCGGCCAAGGCTAGTGGGAATGGGAAGGGGTTGGTCGTGAGATATCAGGAGGTAATACTTACTCTCTTACTCGGTTTGCACTAAGGGCCTTGAATGTTAATGGTGCATAGGGATATGATCACTCATACTACTTTATGGCGTCATTTTCAGCGGATCATGTTAATCATGCTGCGAAGTATTTGTTTGCATAGTAAGTCTTCTATTTTCTATCCCTATTCTTTTTCAATGTCCGAGCTCACGTTATTAGAAGCAACACGGAATCGAGACAAAAGCTATAGAGAGGAGACCAATGAACAACTATATTCATTCCCATAGAACTGCACCAAGCCTTTTGTGACTTCAAAACCATGTCTCTTTAAGCTTGTGGGTATCTTCGTCATGCCTTGTTGCTCCGCAACACCAAAACTGATCGTAGGCTCATCATTCATAACTGGTTTCGAAGCTCTCTGCAGCTCAGCTAATTCTTTTGTCTAATACCATGGCATTGCCATTGTTTTCTACCTCTTTTTCTCCTAGCTTGCTTCTCATTTCTGCTTCTGCCTCCCTTCGAATTCGGAAGTAGGCTAATTTCTCGAATCGACTCAAAGCTTTCCACCAATGCCTTCCTGCTTCGTGTTCACTAATTCTCTCTAATAAATCGACTACTTTTAATCTCACACCTCTATCCTTGTGGAATAGTCCCAACGCTACGTAGAATAGGCCTGCATGGGACTCAGGGGCGACTGTAAGAAGTTGACAAATTTCATCATAGGAATGTGTGTACTTTGAAAGCGCTATGTAGATGTCACGACTAACATCTGGACTTAATTTAGTCATCCGTAATCGATCGTGGAGATGATGTAGGTCAAGGGCTTTCAAAGGTTGGAAAGTATAAAGTTGGGCAAGATCCTAGTTGGTATTAGTTGAAATCCTTCCTGGAGCTAGGAAAAATAATACCTGTTTGAAACTGAAATAACTTCGGGTATTCCTCCAACCTTCTATCCGATGAACCCCACCAGCCAGCTCTTTCAATCTTGACTGTTCATCACTCCAAACATATCCGTGGCCACTCACGTGTTCATTACCGGGTTCTGCTTCTTGGACTCCAATATAAAGAGCACTGGCGCCATATACACTCTCTTCGAAGGCCGCAGCAACCCGTGTGAACTTTTCGACCCAGTCCCGCCATTTATAGCGGATGACCCCTTCCCCATGGCGAGCAGCAATACTTCGAAGGACGTCAGCCATAAATGCTGCATCACCTGTAGGGTCACCTGCAGAGGCGCTGTTCGTAGAGCCTATTGCATTTGCATATGTCGGATTTTGCTGTTGGAAATTTGCTAGCCCTTCGGTCAAGGGCGCTGGATCAATTCTATTGCTAATCTTCATGCGGCCTGTTGGCAAATCGCACAAAAGATCCCACCACTCTGGGTGGTTTTCAAACGTTGGGTTTGTGACACCAGCTATAAAGCCTGGCACCTTCAAAAGATCGTCGATCTTACTCAGATCTGTGTAGGGAAACGCATGCCGTGTAAACCCTCGGAGAATCCCCCCTGACGCTAAGGCACAAGCAGCAAGGACAGCCTCCGCAACCTCGCCGGACGGTCGATTATGGCCCAAGAATATAACTCTTTTCTGAGTAAGCATAGCGTTGACCAGGACGATGATGGGATGAGTGAAAGCTCCACTAGTCGTGAGATGAGGATGAAGCGCAAAAGGTTGCGCTGATTTGGTGTGAGGGTCGGCGAATGTCTGGATAAGTTTAATTAGGGAGAAATCACCCACGGTTTCTGGTGATATTGCGACAGGGACTTTTATCGGGATAGGAATTCCATTATACATGACTTTGGTTTCAAATTCATGGGTATCCCGAGGCACTGAGTACGTCGAGTGTGCAACCACATGAGCTTTTGTCCCATTTCGTGTCAAATCCATCCTTTTCTCGGCGCTTTCTGACATCGAAATTATATCTTCGGGGGATTCGCCTCTGTCTTCAGCCATTCGCATTTGAATCATCTGTTCAAACTTCTCGACAAACAAATCTTTGTTGTCGCTAGCTTGGAGAAGATGCCGTTCCAGCAAGCTCAGTCTCGGCATGAGCGATAAATCCATAGTATTAACAGCCTGGTATAGCAACGCCAGCGTTGCGGGATGCGGTGATTTAAAGTATTCTTCAAGAGCGAGTAGTAATAAGGGCTAGCTGTATGTCAATAGAGGTTCAAAGAGAAAGGCTAGGCTAGACAGACCTTATATATATGTAAGAACGGATGCCTTGTACATATTGCCATGGCTTTCACTACTGCTCCTCTTTTGGCAGTCTTATCTTGTTTAGTATTCACAAGATTTAGTACATAAATCAGTGGCGGTCCTTCGCCTCCTTCGGGCTCACTCTCTTCTGAATCTGAGGAGTCCTCCTCGTACTCGACATCGTCTCCTGATTCCACATCGTCCGGATCTAAAAGACCTGCCTCCTTGTCTCGTCTCCTTTGTCGCCTCCTTCGTCTTTCTTCCTTCAGCTCTGCCTCTTCCTCTTCTTGACTCGTGTCCTTGTGCAGGAAGAAAATGGTCCAGTCTTGATTGCGCACATGCGCCTGATCTGGCAACATCAATTCTGCCAGCATATGTTCGTCTCCAGTGATCGCAACCGGGTACTGGTGCTCCATGACCGGCCCTTTGTCGATGTCAAACGAAGCCACCAGAATGTATTCGACATGGTTTTCTGCATCCCCTCTGGGATATTGTGATCGTAATTTTCTCGTGGGGTGTGCATCTGGGTTGTATTTTCGAGGAGCGGACAACGATGAGTGAATGGAAGACACACCGCTGGAAGGGGTCTTGCCATTCAAACTCGGATCCGAGGTGCGATCGGTCTCAATCATGGGAGGATTCGGCGATCTGGATGGCCTCGATTGGCGAGACATTTCTGAAGGTGATCGTGACGAGGGGAATGAAGAGAGAGAGGTTCTGCGATGTGCAGCAGCGCTGCCATTGGCGGCTCCCGCAGTGGTGTCTGTGGTCCCAGTTGTCGGCCGTGGAGGTTTGGTTGTCGGGCTATGCATGGCCGCCTTAGAGCAGTCGGTTTGGACTTGTTATATATTAAAATATCAGGGTAATAGTAAGAGAGAGCCGCTGGTCGTCTTGGCCAACCCCCTACACGACTGCTGCTAAGGCCTTCTCGGGATAGGTGCAGTGTCTGCAACGGGGGGTCCACAATAACAAGGTTCCAGCTTAGCATCAGTGCGACATGCACCCGAGCAGTACAGAACGTACGTGTATGGAGTGTCAACGGTACGGGTGTCCGCCCTGTGCTGAGAATCAGAGCGACAAGAGCATCGGAGGGCCAGGATTCCTGGCCGAGTCGCTGAGGCCTTGACCGCTTGGTGCCTCCTGAGCCTCTCTTCAAGCCTCGTGTGCCTTGGTCGAGACAGCGCGAGGGGATGGGGGAGAGGTCAACGAGACCAGCTTCAAAGGCGGTATGGAGTGCCCAGGGCGCCAATGCTGCACAAGCCGGCACCCAATGGTGATTGTGACGGATAATGCGAAGAAATGCGAAGAATAAGCAGCAGGCCGAATTGATGATTGGGGGTTGCCTGCACCGCACTGGATACTGGATACTACCCCTGAGCCATTGCGGCCAATCGAACGGCTGGGCGAAGGGGCGCCGCAGCCGTTCAGCAGCCGCTCAGCAGCCGCCCAGCAGCCTTGCGGGTTAAGCCTTTCGCTTTGTTTACTCGAGAGGAGCTCGGATCGTGAAATCCTGACAACATTACGACCGTACACTGAACTTCGACGGCCACAGTCTCGTAAAATATCCCTTTGCGTCACCGGAATATCTCAAGTCGTGAGAAGCCGAGATATCATTAACTATCTGCTGTAGAAAGGTCAAGTGTGCGGGCCCGCTGTCGCCGCCGAGAAACAATGGTAAACAGACCCTCCATCGCGACTTCTAACATGCAACATAACTAAATATTAACCTCAATGCTAGGCAACTTCATACAAGCCGTCGCCTCTGTCATATGGCTCCCCTCGGGCATCCCCTTTTCGTCGGCCAGAAAGCCCGGCATCGCCCTCGCCCCTCCGGCAATCAACCCCAAACCCGTCACCCACCAAGATGGCAAATGTGGTGACCACTCCCTCTAAATTGGCTCACACCTCGACCACATCTAGAGACGCTGATTCCTGGACACCGCGGGGCCTTGCACCGGCGCACAGAGAGAGGGAATCCTCGCCCACTCCTACTCCTCTTCGAGGTGCTAGTCCGGCCTTTGGAGATATGCTCTCTTCCAAGAGGACTACCGATACCAATGTCCTCTCGAAACTACAGCCGGCCCAAGTGAGAGAGTTACGGGAGGGATTTCAGGTTTTAGACAGAGACAGTGATGGGCAGGTTGGAAGAGATGACGTGGCGGACATGCTGAACCAACTAGGTGAGTATCCTGACTCCCACCACTCGTTCTAAACTGATCCATTGAAAATCTCAGGCCTCTCAGCAAATTCTTCAGATATCACTGCCTTCTTTCCGCCATCTACCCCTCAAACCCTGACTCTCCCAGCCTATCTGAATACTCTCGCGGTCCTTCTGTCGTCACTCTCCCCCTCAGCCGAGCTACAGTCAGCCTTCTCCGCCTTCGACGAGGACGATAGCGGACAAATTGACCTTGCCGAATTAAGGGGAGCGCTGCTTAATACGGCGCCGGAGCCTGGAGAGATACCTCTGACGGACAGAGAAATCGATAAGGTTATGAACGGATTTACTGGACGGAGGGCATTTGGGAAGCATGCTGGAGGAGGCATGGGAAAGAGAGGAGAAGTGTTCAAGTTTCAAGAATTCGTGGCAAATATTGCCGGTGGCGCGAGTGTAGATGGGAAGGGAGAAAAGGGTCAGCACGACTAAGGCGCTAATAAAATGGTCATTGGGAATGTTGTACTGTATACATCCGGCGTTTGGTAATGATATGCTGCTGATGGTTAAGGGGGTATGGAACTTTGAAAATGTCTCCATTGACTTTTTACCCTGCAGTTAAGTGCATCTAAAGCCCCACATCTTTCAAAGGCATTGGGTCAGAATATGATAGCCCAGTAGTAATCATGCTCTTCAACCACTGAAATGTTTAGAATTGTACAGTCAGGTCAAATTTTTGTTTCTTAATGATATCCTGCTATATTTATTTAAACCTTTCTTCTGATAATAATTTTCAATCCCTTTATGCTTTATCTCATAAATCGTTTTGTCGTTTGTCGTTTGAGTCGTCAAATCGTCCAATATCATAGGCCATTCGTTATGCAGATACATGACTCGCTTTTGTCCCACTCACTCCTGCTTCTTGATATCCCAAGTACTCATCTTACTCATGGTCCTCTCCCTCATGGTCGCCATGATATTCTTCTCCATATCCTCACTCGTCTTCTCCAGATTCGCATCTTCACGGTCATATCTTGCCTCGCGGCGCCTTTCCCAGATGTACCACGCGCCGACGCTGATGATGGTGATCGGCGCCGTCACGACCCAATATATCCAGAAGTTGGGTGAGACGATGGTCCCTGACGATTGAAAGTTGAAAAATGACATGGAGAGGACCGAAGCGATGTAGGCGCCCGGGAGGAAGACGGCACCCAGCACCGAGATGGTCTTCATCGCCGTCGAGTCGCGTTTGCTAGCGTGAGCGAGCTTGCGCTGCTCTCCGGCCATGCGGAAGTTCAGTTTGCTCTCCTTTTGGGCGATGATGTTGTATAACTACACTCTCGTTAGCGAACTTCCGTCGTAAACCCAAAAGAAGGTGGGGGGCATACGGCGCTGCGCTGGATGTCCAGCCGCTGAAGAGTCGTGTAAGCATAGCTGTCAATGCCCTGCAGCTTGACTCTACAAAAATCCAGTCGTGCCATCATGCTAGCATGCAGTTTCCGCATAGACACATCCTTTCTATCATCGGCGAGCTTCTCGAAGAAATGGTCCATGGTCTTTTCGAACCCCGCCAGAATCTCCAGGTACGCCTTGGGCCTTTTCCACAAAACCTGGCTATGACACTCGACTAGGTCCCTGTTGATAGCATCTAAATCCACAACTCCTTCTTTCACGTAGCCTTCCCGCTCCACAATCTCAGTCCGCATGCTCACAGCATGTTCCAGTCGACGGAGCCAGTCACGTGCCTCTCTCTGCTTGATATCCGTCTTGGAGCTCATGTCATGAGAGAAGATGATGATGGGGAGTAGCATCGGATGGCCGACTTGAACCACGCATGCTTTGAGATGTTTAATGCACTCGACAATATCGGAGCTTGGCGTTCCTTTGCAGAATCCAGTGGTGACGCCGGTTTTGACTTCGTGGGAAAGCATGAGCTCCCAGCCGCGCGTGTAACCCTTTTTACGAACGTCGCTTTTGCGATACACAATCTCTGGCCACGAATTAGCTGGTGAAATGTCAAAAAGAACGAGCGCCGACATACGAAGGTGGGGGTTTGTCTCGTCTTGATCCCACGCCGCCCAGAAGAATGGCCCGACGCAACTAGTACTTTCAATGGCTCTATAGGGCAGATTCAACGTGATTACCATTGACTTATAGGCTTCGGGCCTGAGACTGATTACATGAGGGGTGAAGGTTTCTGGGTGTTTTGCATTTTGCTGTAGGCTTTCTCGTCGTCAGCTTAAATCTTCTTCACTCATCGGCACGATCTTACATTAATCGAATGCAGGACAATTGAACTACCCCAGGCGGCAAAGTGGGAGGAGCAAAGGCACCCTATGACAAGTTAGTCAATTAACTTGGTCTCGCAGTGCCATTCCATCAAATCCGGGGCACATACTCGCCGGTGCAAGAAGTTATCAAATTCATCGGGGGTCAAAGGATGCTCTTCAACGGTGTTTCGCGATGGATCCTGTTGTTTTCAGGTCAGCAGGTAGCCATTGCGCTCGAATGAGATAAGAACCGACCGAATAAGAGAACAATTCCAAATACGTGGTAAGCTCTACGACGCTTTTGCAGCTATTAACATTGGCCTGGAACATGTAGTCGTCCATGATAGCGGTTCATCTCCCCCGGTCGCGGATCGCGGGGTCCCCTCCTCTCTCCCAAGCGCAAAAATTTACGACGGATACGGGTCTGGCGACACCTTACGGATGGATGAGCTGTACAGCAAAACTTGATACAAAAGAGAAAGGAAGCTGGTGGTTGCAATAACGATGAGAAATAAGAGCCCGAGACCCACTATTCAATGCTCACCCTCCATCGCCTGCATATGCCGACATGCAGCTCCATGGGCGACCAGACGGTGAAAAATGTCATCCTCTTCCTGCTGCAGCTTGGCGTGGGCGGGAATGGACACCAGCGGGGAGGCTGAGGTTGCATTAGCTGCTCAGGGGATTTTATTGGCAGTCGACCGAACTAGAGCACCGTATTTTGCTGCCTGCTCCGGAGAGTAACTGAGATCTACAGCAGCTGAGATTTGGCCAGATACTCTTACGACTTGCTTTGTCAACTGCCAAGACACAGAATATTTTTCGTGTGTTAGTCGGCATGCGATCATCGCAGTGTAAACCTCCCAAAGAATTAGGAAGTGCAGCCTCAATGTTTGTCCGCCCGAACAGGTATATCTGTATGTTTTTATGGCCAGTATATTTCATATATTCAAGTAAAATCCAGGCGTGTAAACGCAATATCGTCCAATCTATAGCTACAAACTCCTCCCGCTATGCTGTGAATTAACGACTCAAAACAATCGACTATAATCTGACTCTACCCTCTTGTCGATTGCCCCCAAACCACCGAGTAAAGTCACTCCCACTTCGGCTTGGCTGTGGCTCCTGGTCTCCTCCTCCCATCCACGCCGGTCTTCTGAAGCCATCGCCAACATTCTGGAGCCACTTTGGGGGCTGTACGGTCTCAAAAGTGTTTCTTACTCGGCGCCCAAATGCTTCCAGCGTAGTCCGATCTTCAATTTCATCAGGCTGGCGCTCCTGGTCATCTGTATTTGATCGAGACGTTGATGACTGGCCCAGAGATCGTTGTCTGTCGGCTTGAGGTACAGATAGTGCTGGTGCGGTTCTTTTATTAGGATTATTTGGGACATAGCGTCTATCAGGGGCAGCGTTCTCAAGTCGTCCGAGAGAAGAGTGGCCTTGCAACTCTCGCTCGATCAAGTCTCTGCCTTCGCGCCAGGATCCGGTCCCGTAACCGGACTCGTTCTCTTCATCTTCATCATCAATTACTCCTCCAAAGCCAATGCAGCTCTTCACTTTCCCATAGAGATTAAAAAGTGTCGCGCAAACAGGTATCAAAATAAAGGTTGGAAAAAGCCAATCAAACCAAGAACCAAGCGGGGTCAGATTGATATGTTCTCCTAAGAATTCGTAGAAAACGGTCTCCTCGTAAAGCTCCGGCGAGAGAAATGTCAAGAAATTGAAAGATAACGGGACGGAAAGCTTCGCGACTTGCATAGCATACCACATAGCGCTTTCTCCGTGAGTATTTCTCCTTACCAGAGCTCTTCCGCGCCAAACTTTAACTTCGGTGAGGGATGTCAATGCCGCCACATACATATACAGTATCCAGCCAGCAGCTATCACTTGGCCAGCGAAGCCAATTTGGCCACGTTCGCTGTCGGGATGATGAACCACGGTAACAGCAATGACCGAGAATAACGGGTTAATCGATTTAATAATTTCAGACCAGATAATGCAGATCGAGGCCAGGGAAAGGAAAACTCCGAGGAATAATTTGAAATAGGGGAGAACATAGTACCTATACAGGTATCGAGTGTAAGGGGTAAGAGGCGTGAAGCGCTCCCATATAGAGGCACCAGGTGAAGATTTGCCTATTTCGATTCGCTTGGATCCAGCAGAGTCAAGGATCGCTTGTGTATCGACAGCATCTTTCAATAAATAATCCCATTCATCAAGATAACGAGCACGGGTATGTCTTGCTCGGGTGAGCTTGCGGCTAAGATCTGCCAGGTATCGTTCTGTAATGATAACTGGCACATTAACATCAGGAACCGACATCCTTCGAGCTATAGTTCGAGGTCGTGACTCTGGCAGATGTGACTCTTCAGTTAATTCCTCGATCCAATCTCTAAACTTGACCGCAGAGCCAGTTTTCCGTCGTGCTAATTCAGCAACCTGGGCCTCCAAATCTTCAAGATCATGAATTGCATCTTCCATCTTCTCATGAGTTTTTGCTGCTGATGCTTGTATCCGCTTCAGCCTTCCACTTATGCTTGCATTTCTTAATAACTTTCGAGGAATCGCAACAAGTCCATGGCCCATCAGATATATCGCAAGGACTAAACCCCAACAGTAGGCCAGTGCCATCACCAAAACTTTCAAAGAATTTGGCGATGCGCCTAATTTTACGAAGAAATAGACCATTCCGAGGATTCCGGTCCCAAATACTATTGCCTGGTACTGAGCATTCGAGCGAAGTGAGTAGATGAGTTTGTCTTTTGGATCTCGGTATCCAGCATCTGCATACTCAGCGAGCACGGGTAGGATAAACCTATGTTCCACCCGTTAGAATCGTCTTATGTATCTGAAAGATGATGATCATACCAAGTCAATGCGAAAGTTAGCCAGTAACTAATACGCCACGACACCAAGAGCATTTGATAAGGTAGCCATATCCCTCTGCTTCCAGCATCTTGATTTCTGGCGCTCGACGCAAGATCGATCGGCACCAGAAGGATGATACTTGCTGGCAATCCAATAGCGAAGAATATTGGCACGAGGAGATATGCAGGCGTCGTTCGGAGTGGGAGGTAGTATCGCAAGAGGAACAGTACACCCAAGCTGATCACCAGCAAGGCGACCACAAAAGATATCTCTGAACCCACTGGAGAGGAAACCGTTGTGATCTCCATCATCAAAGGGCTGAGTAGGTGTATATTCCCATTGGGATCAATGGCTTGGTATTGTAGGTTCGCATTCACGATAATCAAGAAGTTTGTTCTGAAGGTACGGATGTATGTGGTGGTTGAAATGCGACATGCGCCGAGGCGACCCGCAAAGTGACGCGCAGTCATAGGCACTCGCAGCCCGTCCCAGCCGCCTTCAGCGAACTGGCGGCCAAACCTTGTTGGCTGTGCAAAGGATGCAAACACCAACCCAGTCAAGGTCAATGAACATAAAATGGCAACGGATGCGACCGATGACAATGATCAGTCGAGCTTCCCTCCCGCGCAAGCAGCGCTTTTACGAGCGCTCGCCAGAAATGGAACTGCTGGAGAATCCAACATGTACGGTGGTTATGCCGACGTTGGGTCAAATCCGCAGTTGAATGGTGCAGCACCCAGCTTTGACTTTGACTTCACCTTCTCTGATGCTTACCCCATAGCAGGCCTGTCGAGCAGCTTCCAAGAGGTAGATGACCCCGCTGCTCTCTTGGAGGGACTCTCGCAGTTTGAGCATGCGCCTCCGAGCAGTGAAGTGCGTACCGCCGTCTCCAATGACCACTTTGCGAGCTTACTGCAAGCCGCTGCAACTGCTGGCGGAGAAGTGGCAGCCCAGACTGTCCTTAACCAGACACAAGGAAACCCAGAACCCTCCAGTCGACCAGAGACATATGGATTCTTCAAGAGAAGTTTCCCTCCCGAAACTCGATCCAGACGCAAACGAAACGAGCATATTGAAGGGGACGACGACGACGACCGGGAATATGGCCTTATAAGTACCAAACGTCGGAAGAAAACACCCCCACCGGTGGATAAAGATCAATTGGCACGAGAAAAGGAGATTTGGGGCTCGGATGACGATGATGACGATCTCTCGACCGTTAATAATGACTACCAACATTCTCCGGTCCCTACCGCGGATGCCAGAGCTGTAGGAGTGCATTCTGCTGCAGCTTTATTTAGACGGCCGACATCAGCCTCAAAGAAGTATACTAGTAAGTTCGATGGCTTATCAGATTTTAGTCAGAGCTAACGTATGTTCACAGGGCCGCCAATGTCAAAGTTATTCACGTCTCTAGAGCTGAGTCCCGAGCAGTTTCTTCATCTACAAGCTGCTGCCAAGGCATACATGCTTGACGAGAAGTATCCCGAGAGAAGTGACTGTGTGGGTAACCGTGGCAGGGGAGATACCGATATGGTTAAGTTAAAGCTTTTTGGATGCGTAAAGTCCTTTCTGGAAGATGAGGGCTGGGGCGAGCGTTGTTTTGGAGAAAGTGCGCCTGGAGCCGATACTAGAAAGTATAAGTGGCCATATATGAAGAACAAGTAAGTAGTAGTCTCTTTTTTTTTTTTTTTTTGACAGTTCATTCTGCTAGCAAAACTCATGCTGATATGGCTAGACTTATTTCTCTCGTTACCCCTCTTTTACGGCGGATGGTCACCAACGAACGTCAAAGAAAATATGCCTTGGAGACGCGAGAAGAGAAACGAAAGGCAAATGATAAAATAGGTGGCGGCCGTCAGACCTCAACTGGCCCACCAGAAAGTCCACTGCAGAAAAAACATGGTCGACGTCAGACTATTCCTCCATCTTCAGACGGCAATGTGGATCCAAAGCTGGATCAGTATCATTATAAATTAGATTCGACAATTACTCAAGAAGGATATGTCGACGGTTCAGATCAGCCGCAAGATATTCCACCAGTTACTCAATTCTCCTCAGGTGAGAACGATGATAGTGGTATCAAGTACGACATCAATATAATACAGAATGGTCATCGAATCACACCCAAATTTATTTTGAATCCGAGCTCCTGTCCCGGATTCTCTAGTTTAGTTCAACATATTCATAATCTAATTGAAGGAGGGGGGCAGAAACTCAGTGACATCAAGGTCCTGGGTGCTAATGGTTTAAGAGACGTGAGAGACGAAGAGAGCTGGAACGAAGCAATTACATCAGTCCAAGAACTGGAATGGATGGACGGAGAGGTCAAATGCGTGATTCAACTTGAGGAGAAACTCTAGGGACTATGATACGGATGAAGCAAGAGGACAATATGGCACATGGCAAGGGCTAAGATATCGGCTGTCCGTCTTTGACGCAGTTTGCTCTCTGCCTGGGAATTCTTCTGGGGATTGATTGAGAAGTGGATTGGGGGATATCTAGACCTACTACTTGATTATTAGCGATCATCTTGGCATCCTCGACGATAATGCCGCCCTATGTATGATTAGTACAGAATTCGCTAGAAAGAGTTAGCCAAACTCCTATCAAAATCCTGCTCCGCCTGACTGACTTACTTATATGGCCTCAACTTTTCAGACGGGATGAGAACGGCTTGATCTACTCAACTCCTCATATCTCAAAGGTGAGAATTCCTTCCTCCGAAGATCAACCTGCAACATCACATTTCCTTCTCTTCAATACACCCACCACCAACCATCTCTTTCTCTCCGTCACATCCTCAACACCCCTATCAGTAACCCACTCCCTCTCAACTCCCTCGGCATTCCTCTCCCAGACACGCTCGATTTCCAACCCGGCCCTTTCCAGAACGTCGTCCTCATAAAAGCCCTTCATTTTAGCTCTCCCCGTATGAAACCCCGCAACGACCCAGGCCCTCCCGTCATCTTTCAAAAACCACCTGATGCTAGCCAGGAGATTCTCATGCTGCCACGGCATCCAGAGACAATCGGCGACCAGCACCCTCCCGAAGGACTCCTTATTCTGCAGGGAGAACTGGTCGTCTAGGATCCCCCACTCGTGCCCTTCTACCCGAACCTGTCCGGCGCCCATACCCGCCGCATGCGCCTTGGAATCTTTTCGCGGCTGCCGCCTCGGGATGTCGATGTTCTCCTCCACGTTCTTCTTGATGTTGGCTAGCACCTCCGCCGCGGGGTAGTCGCTGATGACGGTCTCCTGCGCGCCGCTCAGCCCCGCGATAATTCCAGCGAGGCCGATCCCGGCGCCCAGCTCGAGCACGCGCTGCCCGCGGACGTCCCAGGACGCATCTTCCTCGATGAACTCGGCGAGTTGCACGCCCGCGTTCCACAGGAAATGGCTGAAGAGGCGCCGGTTGTCGTCGCCTTGCGGGTCTGCGAGAGAGAGGGTGATGGGCCCGAACGAGGGTGACAGGTAGATGACCCCGGTATCGCGGTCGCCGTGCTGGTTGGTGATGTCGTCGGGGAATATAACCGCGAGGGACGAGGAGAATATATCCTCTGGCTCTTTGTTGTCGGGGGCACTGAGCCGGATTTTGTCTGTTAACATCGTTCGGGCCGTGAGGAGAAGACGAAAATGTGGAGGGCTTGGCTTGGGAATGAGGGGCTTTTATTTTTCTGCAATGCTACACCGCCAACCCCACCATGAGACGAATTTGGTCATCTTTTTATTAAGTGCT
This sequence comes from Haplographium delicatum, assembly GCA_037952705.1. NCBI lineage: Eukaryota > Fungi > Ascomycota > Leotiomycetes > Helotiales > Hyaloscyphaceae > Haplographium > Haplographium delicatum. The sequence continues at coordinate 114,826 of JAPZPC010000119.1, forward strand.
GGTTAATTCACTCGAGGCGGAAACAAAGACAGTTATTATTGAGAATTTGTATCTTTATTTAATAATTACTTCAGTTGTCAGGCGTTGGGGGCCATGTCAACAGCTATCGCGAACAAATATAAACGGACCGGCCCGCGACCGAATATGAAAAGATGAAGTGTAAGATGTGGTGACGTTGAAAAACTTTCCACATGACCACAGGATTAAGATGCATACATGCTCATTAATGGATGTATTGAAGAGCTTTTCTCTTTTGCAAGTGGTATCGTCCAGGTTCCTATTCCCATACGCCGAAAACAAAATAAAATAATACCAAAATATATCAACCAGAAGGATATGTTCATAACACATGTCTCATATTTGGAGAGGAGAGGTATCTATTCACGCTTGACCTCCATCAGTTTCTCCAAATCCATTCCGGTAAGGTCATCAGCAACCCATGGTCCCTTTTCGTCTTCCGAAGCATTATGAAAGGCATCGGCTCGTCGCATCGTTTGAACATCAAGGTCCGTCACATAGGCCTTGTCGTTTTTAAGAAGCTTCATACGGACCTCATAGTCCGTATCAAGCATCATGTCGTCTTTCCAGAGACGACGCGGCCCGTCGAACACGCAGAGCACACGCTTCTTCATTTTCATTTGCGATGTAGGACAACCCCAAGATGACGGGTAGTCCTTGCGCTTCTTGCGTCCCTTGGTGTTGAGCGTCACTCCTCCTTTGGAGTGTGTAAGTCCGCGAGACTTTTGCACTCCATTCGTGGGATTTCCCTTGCCGCGACTCCTTCGCGATGACTTTGAACGAAGTGTAAAGTCATCGTCATTTTCATCATCTAACTCTTCCTCATCCTCATCCTCGTCGGGGGAGTAGACGTTTGTTGTTGTGGTCGGTAAGGCGTTGTTACGTAGTGTTTCATGCACAGCTTCGTCTTGCTCAACTTCTGCCAAACGTGCGGCGTTGATGGCCTCTGAAGGCTCCTCTTGCTGTACAATACGAAGAACACAGTCGTCAAGATGCTCGTAAAAGTCTTGAGCATTGCTGAATGTACCCGAGCATGTTGAACATTTGCCAGTGGCATCAGGTGCGTATCCTGAGAGCTTCTTCGTGCTGTTGATATTTCCAGATGTCTTTTTCCTGCTGTTGGGTGGGGTCTGTTCAACTGCATGAACTGAGGTGAGATGCCTCTTGAAAACGTCGGCTCGGTTAAAAGACTTCTCTGCCGCGGAGCCAGAGCCTGGACAAAAACCACACACCATTGTACCCTTGTAGTGAGTCAATGTGTGCCTATTTTTATCGTATTTTCTGGCAAAACCTTTGATGTGGTAGTCGCATGTGGTGATCGGGCACTTTTCAGGGCGCTCATTCTGATGCGTCAACATGTGCGCCTTCAAATCTTTGAATACCTTCCCGCATTCCGGGTAGGCGCAACGCCCCTTCTCTTTTGACTCCTCGCTGCTAAAGTTGCCGTCTTGGCTGCTATACGATTGGTGCGAAGCGATGGATGGCCTCCGTGGAGGAGGATAAGGATAGGAACCATAGGAGCTGGGATAGGGGGATTGGCTATCCCTCTTGATTGGTCGTGGACTTCGCGACATTGGCGAAAAGGAAGGGGAAGCTGGGAATGGAGGAGGAGGATAGACAGATGGGTCATTCGACTGTGTTGCAGACGAAGGGCGGCCAGATGAGTATTGTGGATGGAGGATGGATGGATCTACAGAACAGAAGGTGTTAGCGATTTGTACCAGTCAAATTGGGCTGCTAAAAGACAACGCTGGATTGACAGAGGAAACCAACAAGATGATTGAAGAGGCGGTATAAAATTGCCACTAGATTGAGAAAAAAAAGGAGATTGCTGATATGTTTGATGCGATGGGGACGTCTCGGGTGCGAATGAATAGGAGATAGAAGAAACAGGAGAAGATCGCATATCTTGAGTCCGACCAGCATTACTTGAAGAGGCGTAAAATGACGTGCTAGAAGCCTGAGAAGGCCGCCGCGAAAAAGAAGATGTTGAAAAAGAAACAGAAGGAGATTTGAAAGAATCATCGCGAGCATCCATCTTAATTGAACTGACAGGAGTGGTTGGTGAAGCCAATAAATTTGTAGCAGAATCACACCTGAAGGAGTCCCTCGAAGGGTCCGTCATATTTGGAGAAGCAACAAAAGTGGACAATGAAGAAACGGACTCAGAGTTGGATGAGATTGAACCATGCTGACGAGAAGCAGATCTAGAGATGGTTTTACACTCACCAACAAAGCCATTGGGCTTGGCAGGAACAAAATCTAAGGTGAAGTCGTCCATACCTGAAGCTTGAAACGTGTAGTCGTTCCCATGGGCATAGTCATAGTTGACTATGGTGGGGGTCAGGCCCAGGCCGTACTCGGGAACCGGCACAACATGACCTTGAATTGAATGGGGGGATCCCATTGCCGAGGAGGTTGTGGAAGGACCAGACGCGGTTGAATAGTTTGATGCTGCCGCGTGAAGCTCTGGCGACTCCATCGGATACTGAGCCTCGGTGGTGTACATCGTATTGGAACCCATTCCGGTACTTGCGGGGTATCCGCTCTCCTGCGTTCTTGGGTATGAGAAGGATGGGTCCATTTCAAAAGTCTGAGGAGCGAACTGAAAAGGTTGGGAAAACATATTCTGAGGATCTGGGTACGATGAGAAATCGTTCTCCTCGTTCTCGGGGTTCATATGACGCGACAACATATGGAATGTGTGATCCGCTATTGACACCATTCTGGTGGGGATAGGGGCGGATGATGGCTGGCTGAAATTCTGTTTTGGGCCAAAGCCACTTTACCGACTAAGTCGCTAATCAGTGAATGAACGAGTAGTAAACCACAACCTCCAAATTTCGGGCTTTCATACCTCTGCTGAAGAAGAAGATCCACGGTGTCGATGTGACACTGTCAAGGAAATAGTGCCTTGACGAGGATATGCGGATCCTCTTGTTTTTAAGTTATCCCTCTGGCCAAGGACTTTCCGTTAGGACTCCCGCGGAGGACTCCCACGCCAGTCGAGGCGAAGGCCTGTGGGGGTAATTGAGTCGGAGGAATTTGACGTGTGAAAGGGACGAGGAGGTCTTGATCTGAAACAATCGACGGGTATATTGTCTGCCTGTCCACGAGAGGGGCGCGAAGAATATATAGAACCTGAGGGGGAAAACGAAGGTCAGGGTGGTTGGTGGTTGGTGGGTAGTGAGATCAAGGGCAATGCGGTCAGCCAGACAGGGTGAGAGCAACGCTGATCCACGAAGTCAAGAAGAACAGAAGTCGTGGTGAAGATCTGCTGGACGATGTGAGGTAGGATTGGAGATCGGACGGGAAGTGGGCGAGAGAACGATTTGTATTTAGATGCGATTTGAGAGGGGAAAGATCTTGGGGCCTTTCTCGGATTATAATAATATTGGACGTGGTCACCGATCCAGTCAACGGGAAGAGGAAATAGCCAGCGAAGAAAGGTTTCCAAGCAATGCGCAGCCCGGTAAGGCAGGGGACCAGGGGATGGGGGGGGATGGGCAAGGCAAGCATGGAAGGGAGGAGGGAGTGGATCGTGCTACGGTACGGAGGTTGTGGTCGTGGAGTGGAGTGGAGTGGAGTGGAGTGGAATGGAATGTACTGTACTGTACGGTAGGGGAGGGAGTGTAGGGCCAGCCGTCGTCTGGCTGCTGGCTTTTGGGGCTTTTTCTGGCGTTCTGGCGTGGGCTTGGGCTGGGGGCTTGGATGTGGAATCGGGGAAGGGCCAGGGTGAGGGGGAAGGGGGAAGGGGAAGGGGAAGGGTAGGCCGGTTGGTCTCTTTTGGTTGCTGCCTTGCGCCGCGATGCCCCGCC